>JAXQJV010000555.1:0-17475 GCA_037042255.1 Penicillium sp. PG106-07D
ACCAGCATCATTGGTCTAGTGGTAGAATTCGTCGTTGCCATCGACGAGGCCCGTGTTCGATTCACGGATGATGCACACATATTGTTCTCAACTTTTTTGTAGTTCAAATTCATTTTCCCACACGCAGGGGCACCTAGAGCGACCGTAGTACGATTGACAGAAATTTTTATTTCATGCAATCGTGAACTTGGGCAGGTTCCGCAATACACAGAACATCGATCAAGACGACAACCCGTGATCTTCACTCAATCGAATTGACGAAGTATTCAACAAAGTATTTGAAGCAAACGAATCTAAGATCAAGCGTAAGGTTGTACAAAAGTCACTCTCTCAATATCACACAGAAATGAAAGCCCAGGGCTCACAGGCCTAAATCCCCGAACCCCACTGGACTAGAGTGCATTATATATATCCTGCGCACTGTCACTCCCGTCGAAAACATGCGTGCCGTGGCCCTTACAACTGATGGACGGCCCACCAGCAGACTTGATAGCTCTCTCCACACAGCCACCCTTCATCCAAGTTGGAAGATTAAACTTCGCTCCTGCGAACCCATTCATTGCTCCGTTGAAGTCCCAAGCAGTCATGGCACCACACCCAGATTCCTCATCCTTCAACTTCTCCTGCAAGTCCTTTTCATCAACATTCCAGTGATCAATATCGTAGATCAGGAACATGTAAGCCGCAATCTCAGACCACATGGCGCAAGAAGCAGTTGGCGATGGAGTAGAGATAATAGTAGATGAGCCAGCGCCATGCGTCAAAGTCAGCTTGTAACCAGCCAAGTCCATGTACGAGATTGTCGATGTGGCGTATGCAATGACCGTGTCGTCACTAGTTGTCGTGTAGGGGAATCCAGTAGGAGCTGGGGTTTCAAGGACGGTGCTGCTGCCGGCGCCATATGTTTCGGTCAATCGGAGGCCAGCGACAGCGAGGACCGACACGGTTGATGTCGCGTATGCAATCACCGAGCCCTCCTCGGTCTTGGTGTAAGGGTAGGGGTTCGTGCGTGCTGGGTAGGTTATGTATGAACAGTACCCGTCGCTCATAAGAGGGAGCGAGGTCCAGTATGTAGACTGCCCGGAAGTCGATGAGCATGTGCAGTAGTCGATGTTGCTGTGTGGGTCCGCGTAGTTCAAACAGTAGGTTGTCGTGGCTGTTGGAGCGGCAGTGATTGATGAAGGAACCGTGGAGGCCAAGTGGGATGTAGTTGGAGCTGGGAATGTGGTGTAGGAGCAGTATCCATCTGTCATCAGTGGTAGGGACGTGTAAAGAATTGAACCAGAGCTTGTCGATGAGCATGTGCAATAGTCGACGTTACTGTGGGGATCCGCATAGTTGTAACAGTATTGAGTAGTCGAAGTGATCGTACTCGATGAGACACGGGTAGTGAAGGATGACATGGCCGTAGACCCAGAGGGCGCAGCTGACGCACTTTTCGACGTGACGGCCGTGGAGAATTTGGTCGTGGTCGGTTTCGTGGAAGTTGCCGTGCTCGAGATGGAAACCCGAACGGAGCTCGAAGAACTGGTACTTGTAATGTCAAACGTAGCAGTTCGAGTCCTGGCAGAGCAGGACTTGATCCTTGTGCTGCTTGAAGCCGGAGTGGAAGACAACGGAATAGTACTCGAAGACTCGCATGGGTTAGCATAGCCAACCTCTCGCTTCTTTGAGGATGGGGTCGTGCGGGGAGTCCAAAAGTCTTGCTCCGTAATCAACTGATCCTCAACCCAGAGTCTCCATCGACCAACCTGGAGACCGGCACTACCAGGAGGAGCGTTGGCGGAAGTCAGCCAGTATTGGAATGGATCAACTTCCAGAATCGCCCGACCCGCAACTCCACCTTGTTGAGTGGAATCTTGGAGGCTCGTCCGTGTATATCCAAGTGTCAATGCACTGCCTCCAGACCCGGGAAGGATGCTAGCAATCCATTGTCCCAGTTGACGAGCACGGCTGTCATAGCGCAAATTGGTGGTAATCTGATGCTGTTGCCTGTCCCAGTTGGTAGTCTTTGGGGTCAACACAAAGACATTGGGAGCGTAGATAGCATGAAGGGGGCCAGGGTTTGCATCCGTTCCCACAAGAGCGGTAATACTTTGTGCGGTTGATGTTCCGTCGCGGAGTGTCTCAAATGCGTTCTTCTTAAAGAATTCGTCATCAGTCGACTTCCAATCACCGTCAATAAACACAGGGTTCTCCCAAATGTGAGAGACGTAGACACCCTTTTCGGACACGATGATGACTGACGTGCATCCATAAATGCCATTCACACCAGCGAAGCCATGGCCGTAGACAGGGAAACCAAACCACTGCCCAGATGCGTCGCCAGCCTGAGAGACCCATGAAGGTGTCAGAGTGGAGACGTAGGAGGAATACGGGGGAGTCACGCTGGGCAGTGCTCGCTCAGCAATAGCTTTTGCTGCTATGCCATGACCTTGTAAATGGGAACTTCTCTTCTTGGACAAGGCAGAAGTAGGCGTGTCGGTAGCAAGCACTCCATAACCTGCGGTGGGCAGGGATGAGGTGTAAGACGTGGAAAGTGAGGCGCAGTAATTGTTTGTCGTGTAACTGATTGTTCCACTTAAGGGCCCTCCTTTCATCGGGCATGAGTCGCCACAGGTACCAGAGGCACATGGTATCTGTGTTCCCGTTGTTGTGGCAGTTGAAATTGTAGTTGTGAGGCCAGTTACAGCGCAACCGGTAGTCGTGATGGTAACAGTTGACGGAGAGCAGGTCTTTGTTGTCGATGTGGAACCACCCGAAGTGATCGAAGTTGTCTCACACAGAACAGTCACATGAATAGCTGTGGTAGTTGTCGAGGAAGTGCAGGTCGAGGAAGATGCGGTGGTGGTTGAGTCGGACTTTGTTTCTGAGGACTGATTGTCATTCTCATCATTCAGATCATTGGTGGATGAGGTGAGCGAAGTGATAAGACCCTCGACACCTTCAATGTCGTTGAGATTGATGTCATCTGTGACGTGGGTCAAGTCTTCAGCAATGCATGTCAATGCACTAATTGCATTGCCAATGAAGTCAAAGAGGCCTCTCTTCTTCTCTTTGGGATGGCAGGGTGAAGACGATGAAGAGCTACCTCCAAGATTTGAGATAATGTTCTCCACATCATTCTTAACATTCTCCACTGAGTTCAAGGTACTCTTCTTCAGGGAGTCGGTATCTGACTTCCAGGAATTCAAGATTGGAATGAGAGCCATGATCTCAGACGAGACGGATGACACACTAGACGTTGCCAGAGCGCCTGTGATAGTCGTGGTAGCAGGAGGAAGGGTAATCGGCGTTGCTGATCCATCGATGATGATGGGAACAGTCTTCGTAACGCCATTTTGGACGACAGTGGAAGTGACAACGATCGGGGTGGCAGATACCACGGGGGTGCTTGTAGACCCGCCAATCTTGCCGCTGGAGCTACTACTCGCGGTACTCCTTGTGCTGGAAGCTGAGCTCCCAGCAGCGAGGGATGACCCTTTTGAAGTCGTGCTTGGAGCAGTTGAGGTTTTGGTATTCGGCGGCTTGGATCCGCTCGAGGAGGGTACGATCACAATAGATGAGGATGAAGTGGTCCAGGAAGAGGGCACAACAATACTGCTAGTCTCTTGATGTGCAGTCGAGGAACGAGTGATCTTGCTGGAGACTGAAGAAGAGCTATGCAAAGGAATCGATGAGCTTCCAACCACCCTGGAGGAAGAAGTAGTTGTTGTGCTCGTGCGACGAATACTTCTCGATGACCTTGAGGCACCACTGTTAGTATCAGGTCAGAATTTGAGCGAGAGGAGGTTGTTAAATCGTCACATACGGGGCTCGCGAGCTTGGGTTGGGTGTCGAGCTTAGCTGAATGGATCGGCTACTGCTCGATATGACACCGGCAGATGCATACTGGGTCAGAAATGCTAGCACCAGCAACGCCCTGCCCAGTGATAAGAACCAGGCCTGTTGGACCTGCATTCTGCGTGGGATGAATTTCGAAGTCAATGAAGATTAAACGATCGGAACTGGGCATTGCTGAGCATATACGCTATTAAGTATCTATGGAATCCTTCCAGGTATTTGCCCCGCCCCCAGTAAGCCAATTTACTTGTAACTATCCATATCTCGCCCACGGATTCGAGACCATCCTCCCATTCAGAAGGTAGTTTGGCCAGATTCTAGGCTTTCGTATACGCCTTGGCCTTGAATACTTTTCAAAGTGTTGATCTGCATTTCCTGAAGCATATCCAAGAATGATTGGCCAAAGTATCCTTCTATTCTTACCTCATGAAACCCCCTACAAGGCTGGAGACAGGTCAAAACCTTCTAACGATGGAAAAATTGGGGGCAATAAAGTGGTCATTTAACCCCACTGAACTCTTGTTTGCAAAATGGGGCTCGGAAACCCTACATCTTTGCTATGCACGAAAGTGATACCATGAAGGCTAAAGTGTACCACAGGTGAAAAAAATCGCAGTAATTTCTCGGCTGTCTAGGCTTAAGGAACGGAAGCGGGATGAGTGCAGGCGTAGAACATTTTGCTTTTGCCAACACTCAAGGTTTTGTCCTACTCCTTCGATTACCCCTTGAAACATTCATATTTGATCGAAGGGCTGAAGCTCAGGGCTACTGCTGACATCCCAACACTGGATCTTCAGTCCATGCTGACGCCCCCACCACAAGAATTGGCAGCGCCATCGCATCGGAGTTTGTTGAAGAATTAAGCATGCACAAGCCCTGGGTGCGCATCCTTCTAGTATTGTCTCGGTCTTAGATAGGGAAAAATGTCGGTGTAGCATAGTAAGTACATGCCAGAAGATCCCTTTGCTAGCACAAAAGCCACAATTCATAGAATTGTTCCGGCTCCAAACTGGTTATACTCTTAATGAAAGTTTCACTGCTCGAGACTCGCCCCATCTCTATCCGCAAGTCCTTCCTCAATAGCTTTCTCCATTTCTTCGCCCCAGAAGGAAGCGTAAGATTTTGCACTGCCAAAATTGCCCTTCAAGGAAGGATCAGCTCCATGTTTGACAAGCCACTTGACCCGCTCCGTCGCCCCAGCCATGACTGCGTGAACAATCGCATATTGAGGGTTCATGTGCCGTGTTTTCACCTTGTAGTTTACATCCGCCCCGTTCTCCACCAGTAATTGCATCACAGGAATCCTTTCCTCGTCAAAAGCCTTGCTTGGCTTTACACGGTCGGCATGTGGATTTGTTCCAGGAGGACAGACTCCAGCTGCAAAATGCAAAGGTGTCCCGTTTTGAATTCTTGCACCGGCATTGAGAAGGATCTTTACCGCATCGACGCTGCCATGGGCCGCAGCGGACTCGAGAGCAGCACATGACTCTGTATCAGAACCGCCATGCCTATCATGAAACTCTTTCTGGGGGCCGAGATTTGGATTCGCGCCATGTGCGAGAAACCAAGAGAGCAAAGGCAAGTTATTGACTACCCTCGGTAGCAGCACAGCCCCGTACAATCCCGGGGTATTCGGAGTCCAACCGTGCGCAATGAAGAGCTCAAATAGGGCGATTTGCTTAGTGGCTGGCGCTTTGAGAATGGCATTTGGTGTTTGTCGAGCGATAGGCGCGCCTCTTTCAAGAAGATACCCAGCAGTCTCGATGTTCCCAGCTTGCAGTGCAATCAGCAGGCCTCGGTGAAGGAACGCTGGGGTTCGAGTTTGCGCAGTAACAATTCCTTCAATCGCAGGCACTGGACCATCTTTGCAAGCGGAATCGAATGTCAAACTGGAAGACGGGTTCAGCGATACATGGTCCAAATCCTGCGCTTCGAGTATCGGTATATCATCATATGTAGAGCCCATCGCCATAGAATGAGGCTGGTTGTTTTGAATTGGTGACGACATGGTGTTTTGATGACTCGTGACAGTCGCTGCTTGCTGCTGTCTCGCTATCATCTCCATCTGACGTTGACGTGCCTTCATCATCAGCTCCTGCTGAAGCTGCTGTTGCGATGCCATTTTGATCTCGTGTGATTGATTGTTTATAACTTTTTTTTCCCGCAAACTCTGGATTCCAATCAATATCTGGAAATCTCGCTGCCAGCTGATGATTTGCGATACCTGTGTTGGGCAGAGCGAAGTGAACGAAAATCAAAGTATGTGGCGCCCGTACTGAATGGGATCTTCAGGGGCCAAGCCAGTCTGACAGGGACAGTAGTAAGATCGGAGTTTTCATTGCCACTCTCAGACCCCCGCTTGATTGTTTGTGGTGAGTTCTTTGAAGAGTTGAATGTGTAGAGTTATTTCAGTTGACCTTGGCGCTTATGTGTCGCATAATTGGGGGCGAGGATCCACCCGCTCGCTGGGCGGTCCTGGGCACCAAATTGGATACGAGGCCGCGTCATGATGATTGGGGCCAATTCTCGATTAAGAAAGAGGTGATGCAAAACATAAGGTTTCAAAATCCTACGGGAGCATTGTGCATGTCGATTGAGTTGTCCGGCGGGCCTATTTTTGCAAATATATTGTCAAAGGGCTACCTCAATTGCTGAGCTCCAGTGTTACTCTTATGGCAACTGCTGCTTAAGCTCGAGCAGACTACACCAATTCTGCCTGGCTGGCAAATGCCACAGGGCGGTATTTCATGATGGCATTCTGGCTAAATTTGGGGTCATTAGATCAAGCTTTAGCCTGAGCGTTTGGCTTTCTGTATAGCTTAATTCACCCAGGATCATGATCGTCTAGATGGGGGCCGGCTGACAAGCAGTAAAATTATGGCCGAAGGGTCATGTTATATCGCACCATTCTACCAGTATGACAAGAAGATGGCTTTGATACTCGGCAATAGTCGCCTTCACGGTTCAGAAAACCTTTGGGAATATCTTTACATCGTTAAGATGTGGTGAAGAGGCCTAGAGCAATGTATGGCAAATATTGATATGAGAATGGCGTGCTATGGGGTGATTGGCTTGGTAAACTGACAAACACACCGCAATCGCAGGACTGCAGAATTTTAATCTCGTTTCGACATATACCGGTCGATATTCGAGAAACGATCTTAGTGGCATAGAGGAAACATGGTTGGACAAACGCTGATAAATGTTGCAATTATTGGTGGCGGACCAGGAGGCCTGGGCACGGCAATCGCCCTATCCCAGCTTCCTTTCGTCCAGGTCACTCTCTATGAGAAAAACCCAGAGCCTCGCGAAGCTGGTGCTGGAATCAGTCTCAGCACAAATGCGTGGAAGGTGCTCGATTTGCTCGGAGCCAGTGACGGCGTCAAGGGTGGCTCAAAGTCAAACACTCACCAACGGTACCCGCAACTCCCATAGCTTGTCAAGGGAACTGAACACCATCTAACCGGTTTCTCGAAAAGAAATGCCCATACAGGTGCCATTCTCAGCATAGTGGACAAGCCCGAAAATTCGCAGGCGGACTCTCGGGGAGCGATTCGTGCCCGGAGGACGCGCCTTCAATCAGCACTTCTCGCTCAAGTACCGGAAGGAATCATCCAATATAGCAAGAAACTCACCTATCTAGAAAACTTGCGAGCTGGAGGAGTGCGGCTTGTGTTCCATGACCAAATGGAAGCAGTTGCAGATCTTGTTGTCGGTGCAGATGGAATCCAATCAGTTTGTCAAGCCCCATAAGATTTTTTTGAAACCCCGGACAGAGACTGAGAGAAGCAATTACGATAGATTGTCCGGCGGGCGCTAGTCCCAGACCACCGGCTTTCCTTCACCGGAACAATTGCATGGCGGGTGATAGTTCCTAAAGCAAGCCTAGCTCATATCCCAGACATCACGTCTTTCACGAGCTGGTGGTGGGGTGAATCTGGCCATGTTTATTTCTCAGATGTTGATGATGACGGCGAGGAGGATCCTCACTTTGAAATCACTGTGCGCGGCTATCGCGAGCCTGAGATCCATGGGCAGACAGTTGTCTGGGGCATTCCCACAACTAACGATCGTGTGGAATCTCGTGTCGAGGTACGAAGTCAATACTTCTCGAATATACGTATATTACTCAATCTGACTCTTCAACAAGAAATATGATCAGCGAATAAGAGATGCTGTTCGCATAGTGCCAGAGGGGGCATGGAGAGAGTTCGCAATGTTCGCCGGCCCACGACTAGACAGGATCATCGGCTGGGACAACAAGGTCGCGCTTATTGGAGATGCCAGTCATCCTCTCTCTGGTACGTCCTCAGCGCCAGCAGAGTCCCCTTAAAATTATTTTCACTTATTTTCATTTAGGCGCTTTTGGTTCCGGTGCTACATTTGCCATGGAAGATGGTTGGATTCTTGCACGGGCCCTTGAATACACTCAATCCCGCTCTCTTCCGGTAAGCGAGGCTCTTGAGATCTTCAACACCGTCCGCTCTCCATATTACGCCAAGATGTACGAGCATCTGGATGAATCGGAAGGAAGATTGCGAAGATCGCGAGAAGAAAGCACGAGCTTCGACGAATTTTTACGTGCCAAGATTAAGTATTTTCTGTACGGGGACAAAGATTTCATTTACAAAAATGATATCCAAAAGGTCTGGGAACGCTATACAGCCTTGAGAGAGAAACGCGTATGATAAGTATTCGCAGGAGCGTTGATCCTTGATCATACATGAATGTAAAAGATATTGCATCCGCTCTACTGATGCGAAAAACCCCAGAAAGTTCGTGCAACGATTTTAAGTCTTCCATTCGTTAGCATTCACGGATAAAAAAACTCTTGGATCCCCAGGGACTTGTAGATGGCAGAAGCATTTCGGGGCAACAAATCCTCTTCCGCGCCCATGTGTTCATATCGAGAAGTATCCCACATGATATAACCCCAGTGGCGGCGGACCTGATTTGATATGAAGTGACCAAATATGTTACTATAAGTTCCTTTCCAAACCAGGGTCCAGCCCAACGTGGGATACATTCCATCCGGGTCATCTTCAACATACCCCCGAAAAGAGAAAGGTTCATGTCGCTGTTGTCTGAGATCACGATCCGACGGTAAATCTCGGAGCTGCATTTTCAAGGCAAGGAACAGAAGGCAGCTTCCTCGACGGAGTCGACTAGGGCCTTCGAGAAGGAGGTTTGCCAGATGAGCATTAGGCCTTCCTGGTCCAACATACTGAGTATGGGCTGGATTAATTCCAATCCCCGAAAGGTCATTTTTGCCACGAGGTCCCATCGAAACCCTGGGGTGCAGTTGCGGGTGTTGGTTAGCCACGAGCAAAGTAATACTGAAAGGTCAAAGAGCACACACGCCTCTTTGAAACTGACCGTATCTCAAACTAAATCCCCTATAACTTTCGCCGATAGCCCCAAAAATCCTAATGTAGCTTGCCGTTGCAAAGTAGTAAATACAGCATAATTCTTCAACCTCCCATGGTTCGAAGAGGTAGATGGGCTTCGCGAGGAACACCATAGTCCTCGGTGCGTGAGAAGGTCTTCAACCCCAAACCTTTGTGTGCCTTGGGACGTACAGATTAGAGTATATTTCAAAACAATAGAGACCGCGTAAGGTCCTTGTCTCTTCGGTTTTGCTAAGATGCAAGTTGTCCTTCTTGTTCTCTTTGCTGTAGTTGGGCAACGTCCACTCGGCGTCGTGCCGGACCAACGGTGTTACTACTGCGATGTGAACTGTGGCAATTTTGATTATGAAATCCAAATCGAGCAAATAGTTAGGCATGAAATGTGTATTTGATAAGCGTATTTTTCTGGTAGGAGGTGGAGGTTAGCCATTGTGAGACACCTTGCTTGCTCCTCCCCTCAACGAGGTTCCTCGTGCCGGACTGCTATGCAGCGCATGCGTCGATAGGACACCACATAAGGTGGATTCAGTGAATCTTGACAGAAGGAACCTGCGGTTTTGGTGGTACTGCTTGTGATAAAAGGGAGAGGCAAGGAATAGAGACTTTAATCCCTCAAGGTCCATGAAGGAAAGAATATGAAGGCGCATTTCAGCCAGGGGATTTTCAAGCCTTGAATTGTTTCCAGGACAGGGATAGACCGACGCTCGCGCAGCATTTTTGGTGATAGCAAGGCTTTGACTGATCTTGAACGGCGACTCTTTTGATCGCGTTTGAGGCAGGTTTTGATGATAGGGGCTCAGGGATAATGGCTGCTCGGTGTGTAAAGAACGCCCGGATCTGAGACTCCATCCCTTTGAAGAATCCATCCTTTGGCTTGAGACAGAGGAAGACAGATGAGTTTAAAACAGCAAGATTGACGACAAGATGGGTGTGCTCCAAAGTTGAAGAAACTGGAGTTTGACCTGTTTATGTCAAAAAACGAAGGGGCGCATGGAAAGGCTGATGGGGGCCACTCATGGAAAGAGCCATCCTCCATTGGAGTGACCGAAGAGCTCAGCGCGGCTGCTGCATTTATTGCCTTAGATATAAGGCACAAAGTTCCCAGCACGGAAGTCTCGTGTACGAGGAACTGACACAAGACGGTCTTCAGAGCGGTCGAGAAATGCCACTGGCAACTGATGGCCATCACCTCATAGGGCTGCAAGCGGACTGCTCAGTCAAGGTTGTGACCTGGAGTCCATCCGCTCCTCGCTCATGGTAGAGCGACTTTAGTGTCTTGTACACATTCAATATAGGGTCTACAAACTACTGATGAACTTTTGAGATCGAACGTGACCCTCAATCGTGTTATTGGCATATTCTTGATATGTAGTATGCTGGCTTGTATGTACCATCAAATCCTGAAGATAACGCATCGCATCAAGACACCGTCGCCAAATGGCTGCGAACTGGCACGTTTTCCTCCCGTCCTGGCTCAGGGAATCCAGACACATTGACACCCTTTCGGAAAAGCAAGCAGTGGGTCGAACCACCAAAGTGAAACATGCCAATTTCATCGCCCTTCTTGAGATGATCACCCTCTTTGACAGTGATATCACAAGTCGAAACTTCCGCCATTCCCACGCCGATAAACGCCATCAAACCGATCGCAGGCTCGTCCGCTTGGATAAAGATAAGGGCACGAGTGGCCGTCGCTGTAATGTATGACTGCGAGATGGTTTGCCCTTCGACATCGATATTCTCGGAATGAGCTTGCGGGTTCCCGACGCCTTCGAACAGAGGCTCAGAATAGTAAGTGCCGTCAACGACGTAGGCCTTCACGACCTTTCCGCTGACAGGCGCGTGCCAGCGGTGATAACTCAGCGCACTCAGGAATGCTTGGTAAACTGTACCGCCGACAAATTGCGAGGCCAGCTCGTCATGGCCCAGCATATCGAGAACAGAATATGGCTGACTCTTAATCCAAAAATGGTCTCGTGCGCGAACATTGTGGGCGAGTCGGTATGGCTTAGACTCACACGCATTGGCAATCACACGACCGTTATCAGGTTCAGCGACCGGGCGCATCCCTTCAGCAAACTTTCTCGTGAAGAAATCATCCCAGGACTTGAAGCCAAAGTTCGGAGCTGACGGATCGCACTGGAACATGTCCTGGAATTGCAAGCTTTCAGCCGCTGTGGGACCGACTCTTGCAGCGAGTGTCAGGTCGCGGTGGCCTGTCTCGCCGAACCAGCCGTGAGAGCTGGAACTCAGAACCTCAGCCGAAGCAGGCGATTGCAAATATTCTCCCCAGGCATTGAGAACTTTCTTGAGCATGGCGTTGATCTCCGGATCCAGGAAGGCAGCGTAGCCACTGGGCGTGCCCATGGCCCAGTCGAGAACGGCGTTGATGGGCAGACCGACTAGTCCGACTCGGTGGGCTTTGTCGGTCCATGAGGGGGCCGATGTGAGGAGGTGGTTGAGAACTCGTAAGAAATGGTCGTAGTCACGGATCTGCGCGGTGCCAGTTGGGTCTTTGCTGTAAGGTTTCTTGCGCGGGACTTCTTTGAACATGCCCGTCAAGAGCATGTAGACTCGCGTGTTGGATTCAATCAATTGCTTGAATTCTTTGAGGACTGGGTGCAGCTCTTTATCACTCTGGTCGGCTTTTTTGATCACTCCGCCGAGCCATTCTTGATGGGCTGCGTGGTCCGCTGGCATCCAACGGCCAATACTAGTGGAATGACAAGTTAGTAGGCACAACGAGCCGGTCTGGCGCGGGAAAAGACACACGTATGCAGGTGGTGAGCATCTTTCTTTGACGGCATTGTAAATGATGATTGTCAAAATGTGATTGTGGACAAAATTGTGAAAGGGTCAAGGGATGTGAAAGTTGATAGAACGGGGTAAGCTTGGCTACGAGGATCGTCTTGGCGCGCGATCTTAAATAGCTCGATTGTCAAGGAAGCTGGGTTCTACCAATTGCATCATTGTGACGGCCAGGAACGAATGAAATTACACATAAGACCTTGCTATTTTTTCCACTCCAGGCTTCTGGCTAGCAAACTCCACGTGTTGGCGAATTTTGCCAGAAAACCTGGAGGCGATCCGACTATCCGGGGAAAATGATGTCATCGCTAGCTCCAAAACGGCCGTACTTTTGGCAAGACGAGACACGCCTAGACATGGCCTGATCTTACAGAAATTATGATTTTGATGAGCTTTCTTCCAATTTCTTGACTTACAATCAAGTCAATCCAATGGCTCTACACGATTGAGTTGTTGAAGTGCTCGTCAGGTTCACTGCGAAGAACTAGGCACGGGTAATGAGGTCATTTTTGAGCTGCAATTCCAACTATTCCATTTTGACTTTCTGTCCAGCGTGGTTCTCATTAGTATTCATGAAACTCATGTCCAATATGCAGGATTATCCTTCTTGCCCGAATGGCAAGCATTTACCTCGCCTCGGCAGTTGAGAGGACTTCAGAGGTTGATCACCAACACCATCTCACCAGGCTCCGTTGGTCATAGAATCAGGAGTCATGCCGTAACCATTGATGTCGAGAGCTTGTTGGGATTCGGTTGGATTGGCACCGGTGCGATCAGCGCTTGTGCCCCATCAGTCCTCATGGTGCTCGATCGCTGGATGGCCATGACCGTCGAACCCGTTTACGCCATTGACCCCATTCGCTCCGTTGACACCGTTGACGTGGTGAGATTCGTTGGTTCCATTGACTGTGCGCGCACAATCCACCATAGTATCCGAACGGCCGTTGTCGGTGTCGAGATCGCTGCTTCCCGGGCTAGAGGTCTCCATGGAGAGTGTTTCCTCAGTCCCAGCCCCGGAAACATCGGCGTCACCATTGCCTGTATCCCAACCAACATGTTCCGGAATCCACGACAGCGGCTCGCCCACCTCACTTCCTTCATCCTTAACCGAAGAAGGCGGGCTGTTACGCTGGTGGTAGCGAACGTACGGCTGCTCCCACGATTTCCAAAATTCTGACTTGACGTAGTCCAAGAACTCCTGGATTTGTTCCTTCAACAAGCGGAGAGAGTAAACGTCAGGCCAAATGTCGCAAGCCTCCATGGCGAGGTCATCATTGCGGAATGAGCACAGAAGCACGAGATCAGAGCAAGCAACGGCCCCGAAGGCAGGGTGACCGGCTGCATTCACGCTGCGACACAATTTCAGGACGCTGGATGAGATCTCGTCCATAAGCAGCTGCCATGGCGGCATGCTGGGGGCATCAAGGCGAGTACTGTAGCAGCGAATGACGAAAAGTGGGCTGAGGGAGATTTCACTTTCGCCAGGACGGTTCGCAACGCGCATCGCATAGACTTCAACCCACGCGTCATTGTGTTTGAGGCGGATCTGGTAGCCTTCATCTGGAGGGAACCAGTAGGCGAGGATGCTGGTCCAGACGCTGGCGATATCTGTGGCTGTGGACTGGCCGTTGATGAGGTCCGTTTGGTCGCTTATCGCATCGCAGTTGTAAAACTGTGGCCAGAAAGGGGGTGGCCAAGTCAGTATCTTTGAATACTCGGGTGCAGGTCTATTTACCAGAACGTGGGGTAGTCGTGGAGTGGGTGACTTACACGCGATCTCCACGTGGGAGACTCCATTTCGTTGGCTCTCGTGACGCCCGAGCGTCGTGGAGATGAGGTGGGCATGTGGTGGAGCAGCCTTGACGCTGAGAACTGGAGTGGCTGCAACCGTGAAGGGGTGGGAAGGGCAGGGGAGAGATCAGATCCCGACAAAACAAACTAGAACTCACGTCAACCTAGCAATACGCGTCACTTGATCCCATGAGCCTATTTCCAACCCAAGGCAGCCAGGAACCCTTCACCAAGAGTGGCAGGTCTCGGAGCACTCTTCATCTCCTAGGAACTCTGGAATGAAAGCCTTGGTCGTATAACGGTCATTTTCATTCACCTTGAAATTTGCCTTGCAATATCTGGCAAAAGAACCCTATGGAAGTTGAGCGATAGCGTCTCCACATATTTGATATTCAAGATGAAGGTGGGAAATCTCTGTAGGCACCAAGCAATGTGAAGATTTTAATAAGGGTGCTTGTTCCTACCTACTACGTATATCCAGCCAGCACGTTCTGAGAACTGAGTTTGGCCTTCCTTTCTTTACGTGAAACCGAATTATTGTTTGAGAGCAAAGCGGAAGCCAGTATTGAAGCAAATTTGGAAAATTCCATATCCAGTATCCAAGTAAATATAGATGGCATGGTGGATCCCGATACGGGCGTATGAGCCTTCTTGAGGTAGCACGGCTCTTTCAGCGGTCCAATAATCTTACAACTTGGGAGCCACCTCCGCGTTCTCTAACAGGATTGCGATGGTCCTAGCAGCAACTTGACCTAGCTCAATCGCTCCATCCACAAAACCTCTCCGTCTGCAATACGTCCGTGGGGTTTCTGAAGCTCCTCAAGGTAGGCGGAAGTGCTGGGGAGCTGGCCCAAACTCCCTTACCATGAGAATCGCGTGCCCAATCATGGGTTGCGTAGGCATCGACAGTGGTGCCAGGAAAAATGTCTCGGTTGATCATCTCTACAATGTGCTCTCTATCTTTAGGGTCAGGAAGCTTCCCGTTGAAGGCAGACCCGATGCACCACGTGCCAGATGGGCCAGAAGGCTGAGTACCGTTATGATCCGAGAAAGAGAAAGCACAGTTTGACTCTCCATATCTGATATTAATAAACCTAACAGGGCTTCGCAGTGAGGTTTTGTAGCCTCTGCCCCTGTCAGGCATGTCCTTGGATAATCATTCCCCAGACTCTGGTACCCCAGCGCAAACTAGCAATACACCATTCCGATCTGCTCCACACGGAAGAGGGGCACTCGACATCTTGTTCGACCAAACCCGCCTAGTTATGGTTGAGCCACCTATAGAGCGGTATTCCGTCGGCATGGATAGGGGCGTTGGATAGATGTAGTCTAGATGATCCGGAGGCACCTGAGAGTCTCTATTAGAAAACCCGCGGTAATATGCCGAGGGAGACGGGAAATACCTGAAGATGGCTATACAGATAGTCATCCTAGCTATTGGTCCTTCTACCCGGTATCTGATAAGGATGCAACGCTCCATTGTAGGTTGACTTCTCTAGAGGAGCATTCCTTCCAGATTGAGTCTGGGAACTCCACTAGCGTGCCGTGAAGGCCCTAACACAGACAGCGATCTTGAGAAAGGATGCGCCACAGTTTTATGCGAAAATGCGGAACGGATTTTGACATACTTGGGCCAAAGCGTCTCTCTTGCCACACAAACTTTGTCCGAACTTGTTCTCGTTGCTTAATCGGGCGAGTCTCGATCTCATCAAAAGTTCTGCGAAAATGACAGGTGTCGACCTTCGGCATCGATACTTCGACCACTACGGAGTACCCTCGGGGTCTTAAAATAACAGCTAGATATTAAAGCTATAAAACAAATTCTGTTGGCGGCGGGGTGATACGTGCGATAGGTTCTGTGGGGCGACTCCCATACAAGGTTACACAGATTTTCAATTTCAAGAAGAGCACACTGGGCTGCTGATATATACAAGTTTCGGATTGACGGTAGAGAACTTGGTGAGAACTTGGCGATAAATTTATACGGTCATAGCTTAATCGTGCGTGAGCTCTGTCAAGCCCTGCTACGGGCAAGTCGAGATGCGTTGCGTCGGTTGGCCTAGAGGCGGGCCCAGAACGGTCCATGGAATCGTCAGCTCCACTGTGTACTATCCAGGATTCCCAGGCCTGTGGTGTACTGCGGATAAGTCATGGGTCCCCGCTTCTGGACTGTGATGCCATGAAAAGTTGAAACTGAGAACTTACGCGCCACCACCACTTCGATTACGTAATGAACGGGGATCCAGTACGGTTATGACTATACAGTGGTGTTTCATAAGTCTCCGTCCACCCCCACACCGCCAAGAGATTTCTGCCGCGCCAAGACTATTCTGCCGACATTATAAACCTCGCAGATGGTAACATAAGATTGAATGAGTGGCTAATATTTAGTATACCACCCCTCTGCCTCGATAATTGCCTGCACTCGGTGTGGCATCGTAGCAGATAGATGCACTAGAATATCTAGATCTAATAGATCCCACGCTTCCTGGGCCTTCTCAATCAGGATTGCATACGTAGTATCGTTATTACGCATGTTCTTTAGCTCAGGGTAAATCTTATAGATTTTGTCCTTCAGCAGGGTCCACAGGTTCTCAATTGGGTTCAAATCAGGCGATTTTGCTGGCTAGTCCATCACAGTAAATCCCATCTCGCGTAGGGCCTCGCGTACGACGTGAGCAGTATGGGTTAATGCGTTGTCTTGCTGAAAGATACCATCTTGGTGATCTATCAAAGTAGGTAGGATTCGGCGATATAAATCGCGAATAACGTAGCGATTTACGCCGCCGCGGCCAATAGTAGGATCACCAAACAGCGGGATAAGGCCTATACGTCTCGATGAGCCTGAAAAAGCAGCCCAAAACATCTGTTTAGTCTGCTTACCCTTAGTAGGTACACCACGTACATCACGGCTAGCGATTTGCTTATACCTAGGCGTAAAGGTATACTCCCGGCGCTCACCAATACCCCTCTCGACAGTACATTCGTCAGACCAGAAGACTCGAGCCCAATCAGTAGGGGTAAAGTGCTGATATTCGAGTGCCCAGCGAAGCCGCGCGGCAGCGTGTTCAGGCGTCAAGCCCGGGCGATCAAGGACTAGCCACTTACGGCGGCCTTGTTCATGTAGTAGGCGCCAGATAGAGGTTCTTTTAACTTTGTGTGATACGCCATCAAGTAAATCCTCGATCAAAACGCGAGGATTATCCTCAATCATATCATCAATCTTCTTAACATCATCTTCATCAAGCTTCCGCGGGCGGCCAGAGCGAGATAGCGAGTGGTTATCGACGCGTTTTGCAGCATTTTGGCAGGTATATTTGATAGTAGATATAGGAATCGTAGGATATTCCTTATGAATCTGGCTATAAGACCATTTCGCCACGGTCTTTAGCTCCACTAGCTTAGTACGCGTAAACGCGTCAAGTTCCTGGTTACGCCGGCGAGGTGGGCGTACCGGGGCCCTAGCAGCAGGCAGCCTAGTAGCGTTGGTACGAATGACAGGCATATTAGCCAAAAAAGAGATCCTTTGAATGCGTGGGTAGCTAAAAAACGCCAAACAGTGCTGTAGCATATAGATTCGCGCGTTCTACGCGGAGGTTTACTAGGCAGGCGGTGTGGGCGGTGT
>JAXQJV010000556.1:0-17381 GCA_037042255.1 Penicillium sp. PG106-07D
GCACAACAACCAATACTAATAGGAGAAACAGCTGTAAAAGTTGCCAACATAGATCTTTGGATGGGTGGGCGATCAATTGATGATGGGTCAGTCTGGGTTTAGAAAGAAGCAAACGCCGTACGGGCAAACGGCGGATAGAGTACTAGAGGCTGAGGTCGTACACTTGTGGTAATATTCAATGGATGTAATAAAAGAAGACAGTAATATTGCCTGGCATCCTCATCGAGTCATCGGGGACCAGCTGTGGCGCAACGGGAGACCAGCCGAAAGCAAGTCCCCGAGTCATGTGGAGCGACTCTCGGCGACCCACCCGGGGAGCTGCCCAGGATATTCCAAATGTAGAGACTAGAGAATATGTAGAACTCCGTTCTGGATGGCGGAGGAGATGCTTACGTACTATGAGCTTGAATAACTAAATTTCCTATGCATCAAATTTCAATCTTGTACCCACAGGGTGGCAAGACGCGTCCTTATGTCTATGGATGTTTCCAGTTCCTGGAATTTTCTCAACCCACGAATATCTCAGGGCTTTTTCAATGGATCTTGGCTCTATCCAACCTTACCTACCTAGGCGATCGATGGTTCAGGTGCTTGTAATCTGTAGCCAGAGATGTATAAGTTACGTACTTGAGCTTTACGTGCCTACACACCAACTTCATCGCTAGAGCTACCTCACACAGCCCGGAAGCTCTGATAGTAATTCTGCGGCCATATAAGCCCTGCATGATCAAAGTTGTCTTTGCAGACCCTCAATCTATTCAAAGAGGCAGGGTTTCACCGCAGATTTCCGGAAATAGACGGGTTGTCAGTCGGTCAGAAAGTGGACGAGATATTGGCTACCTGATAGATAGACTTGTACAGGGAATGGACGAGATCGACTACAGAGGAACTTAGTACAGACGACCTAGCGACCTCTTGCAACGAAATTAATCTACGCAACAACTCTAGGTTACTTTTCCATCGACGGGGTTTCTCAGCCTGACGGTCAGTCATACCAGAGGTTTCCAATTCAATACTGAATGTTAGCGTCGCACCTCAAGGATATCAGCAATTAGAAGAGAGCTTATTTGCATCGTGACTACAATTTATCCGACGTGAAAGATGTTTTTCTTCGATTCATAGAGAAGCTGCCTATGCTTAGACGGGATTCCAACGGCCGGATTTAAGCGCTATATAACACACGCGCCGTGGAACGAGACACAGTGCGGCTTTATTCTGATCCTCGGACGAGGAAAGCATTCTCTGAACAACGGGGGAATTCCGGGTTTTACACCGAATCAAAGCATTTATAACAACAGAACAGAACCGTTAGCGATTTACTATTTAATGCGTCCAACAACCTCATGTTCCCGGTTGTCTCACTTGCAACTTCTCATGGCCAATGCTCGTATGTTCAATAGCTCCAAAATTAGAACCCAGCGCTGCGAAGACTACTCATTGCCCAGGAACAGAAGGAGCCAGCGCATGAGCCTCAAGGGAGGTTTCTGATGGACTGGATCATGGATGTGGTTATGGACCAGCAGAAGGGAGGAGCCAATGATAGCTTTGCGTGGCTCGTCGTTTATAGTCTATTGTACTCCGTACGTCGTAGCGAGAAAGGTAATCGTATCACTTGCAGTCATGTCAACCATGCCACTCCCCAGAATCCACGCCAATGTTCCAGTCATCGTGCAGCGCTGACGACTTGACCCCTTGTGGTTGGACGTTCTCATTTTGACTGACAGAGCGGAAGCGGAGTGGATTCCTGTTTGGGGGCGACATCCGAGTGACTTTGATGCTCTTTGGGATTGGCTGCTAAGGAGATGACGAGGTCAATTGCTTATTTTGATTCTGGCCCATACCTGCCATGCCTGCTCCAGTGCCATGCACTCGATCTCAACGTCCGAGACGCCTGCAGCTCTCACGTGGCAAGCGAATCTGGTGTATGTGAGTCGCTCCCCTGTGCTCGTCAAAACATAACCGGCTAAACCCCCGACGGTTGATCAATTCCTGCATTTGCCCAAATTTGTCGGCATTCGCCTTCCAGACCACACAGTAGTCAAGTAATAATCATCCAACAAGTCCCCCACGTGGGATGCAACACTGACGTTCATTGGCAATCCGCCCGCCGCGCGGGTCGTCAGGGTTCGGTGGAGACGGCGGGGCATCGTGGAGATTGCATCGTCCGAGCGCACGCCTCAACGAGGCAACTTCTCTGGCGGCAACGGCGGAGCTCTCTGGACACAAGGGCAGGGCACGATCTCTCATTAGCTCCAGCAGCAGAGCTAAGCTTTTCTAGAAGGTCGAATAAGCTTTGGCTATCTTCATCGACAGGCACCCGAAGCCGGATTTTACGGAAACATGAGAGCACGCCCGCTACACGATGACATTCTCCCGACTCGGTATGGGGCTGCCACTAATTCCTGGCTGTATATATACTGCCGTGCAGCTCGGGAGTTGCTGAGACGAAGGTTGTCAGTGTCATTCTCTAAGAATCCCTCTTGCCATCATGCCTGCCATGTCGCGTATTGCCCTAACCCTGGGCCTGGTCCTGGGGGCATCTGCTGCCCCGAACTCAATTGTGGCGCCCACTGGGGCTGAGAAACTCACCGTCGGTCTCCTGGGTGGTAAGTTGGACGTCTACTGACATGATCACAAAAACACACACACTGACCATACTACTTGTTTTCATAGACTACGGCTGGACCGGCTGGCAGCCTCTGCCTCTGGACTTTTGCAACAACGCCTTGCCCAAGCTCCAGGCCGATAACATTACCATTCCTCGCGATCTCCAGAATGACTGCGACCCCGGTGACCGTGCTGCTATCGGCAACGCGACCATTGAGGAGAGTAAGTCATACCCAAGAAAAACCAAGATAAACCCGTAGAGGGAGAGATTTCGAATACTGACATCCTCCAGCCCGCACCGCCCAGTACATTGAGAAGATCTGCCTGCAGAAGAACTGCGCCGCCTTCGTGTCTGTCGGCGACAACTTCTACGACAGCGGTGTCGACTTCACCTCGGAGGGCATCCAGCGCTTCTACGAAGGCTGGGCGAACATGTACACGGGCAAAGCCTTCGACGGCAAGCCCTGGTACCAGGCGCTGGGCAACCACGACATCGTCGCCGGCAAAGCCGGCGTGGACTTCCAGACCCGCATTGCGCCCCTGATGGAAGACCGCTGGTACTTCGGCCACGACAACCTGCCGTACTACACGTACGACCTGACCGGTTCCGACTGGAAGGCGACCTTTGCGGTCGTCGACTCGGACTGCTTCATCAACAAGTACCAGGACTCGACCTCGGTGTACAACACCGACTACGTGATCGAGTGCCACAAGACCACGCAGAAGCAGGTGGAGTTCCTGCGCCAGGCCTTCGCCAAGTCCGACGCGACCTGGAAGATCCTCCAGATTCACCACGGCTTCATCTCCTCGTCGACCAACTACACCGAGCTGGCCCCGCTGATGGACATTGTCCGTGAGAACAATGCCGTCGTGGTCAACGGACACGACCACTGCATGGCGCACTACCAGTTCAACGGGACTAACTTTGTTCTCACTGGTGGTGCGGGCTATGCCGAGGCCGGTGATTGTAACTTCGGCGTGCCCATGGGCCCGTTCGCCAAGTGGCTTGGTGCTGATTCGCAACAGGCGGCTAATGGGTTTGTGACCCTGGATATTAGCAAGGACGCGCTGCACTTTGAGTACTATGCGCGGGATATGCAGCTCAAGGGTGCGGATTACTACCCCGTTGCTGATGATTCGAAGCCTTCGTATAGCTTTGACGTTACTCAGCACGCTACCAAGCCTTAAGGGGAGCATAGTTGAGAGCAGCGGAGGAGTTGGAAAATGTGTGTAATATATAGTGAAACCTACAGAATGTACATGTGGGAATAGGTGAAATGTCCAAGCAATAAAGTAAATCCTCTTGGATTGTTTCGAGTATCCTATCTACCGAGGCTCTTGCCTCTTCCCCATTTTTCACGTACCTGGCCATCTAGAACAGAAGATACCCATCTACCCAGGTCCACTGGGCGAAATCAAGATTAACGACATGCAAGAAGTGTGTAGTGGAAGAGGAACAGAGAAGAAGAGCCAGAGGAATCAGCAATTGAAAGCATCTGTGCTGAACGCCATCCCAGTGCAATGAACTTTTAATCTTTCATCAAGGTATGCCGTTAAATATCTGTCGTGTTCGATCTGACCAAGTCTACCCTGGCCGGAGATGATCCCATCTAAAGCTCATCCTCATATTTGTAATTAATGCGCCGGCCACCAACTAGCCGTTCCTGACGGTGACTAGATTTGGAGGTGCTCGACTTCACGCTGCCCCGATTCTGCTGCTCACGAAGGAGCCGTTCGCGGTTACGCGCCTCTCGCTCCAAGGTGTAAGGATCCGCTTCAGCCTCCGACTTCACCGCCACAGATCGTGGTTGCTCGCGATCCCGGGCTTCACCGTTGGCTTTCACTCGACGGGCTTGAGGCTGCGAGGAACGTTCGTTGGCATTAGTGGATTCAGAACGGTCACGGCGGCGCTTGCGTTCTCTCTCGCGTTCACGACCACGATTGCGTTCTCGTTCGCGATCCCCTCCGCGATCACGTTCTCTCTTTTCTCGATCTCGGTTCTGGCGGCGTTCTCGTTCCGACTCCCGATCGCGATCCCGTCTATCCGACTCCCGGTCTCTGTCCCGGCGACGGCTGTCTCGAGTCCGATCACGGTCCCGCTCTCGATCATCTTCCCGTCGAGAATGTCCATCCCGACTGGATCGGTGGCCGTTGCTGATACGACTGGCGAGATCACCGCGATCGCGAGTATCAGACGACGGCCTACCCTTGGTAGCGGATTCCTCTTTCACAATCTGTTTCAAGCGATCGGGGTGGCGTCCGTCTGCTTTCCTGGATGGACTGCGGCTGCGACTCTCACTTCGGCTTCGGTTGCGGCGAGACCGGCGTGAACGATAGCCGCTTCTACGATCGGGGTCCTCGTCACGGTCCCGACGGCGTGATGATCGACGGGATGACATGCGAGATGGGGATCGCGAGCGGCGGTCAGCTAGTGACGGTTCCAGCATCATATCTGGTCGGTCTGAGTCTACCTCTCGGTGACTGCCCCGACCATCATCAACAAGTGAACGAGCGCGAGAGGGCCGGCTGTGAGACGATGAGGGGGTTCGATCTGGCCGCTGGAATTGAGATGGAGTTCTTGAGGGAGATTGAGTGCGTGAGGCGTCCTGAGGAGCTTCAGAGTTTCCTCTGCAGGTATAGTCAGTATGGCACTTGTACTGAGCAGACCACGGCAATGGGCTTACCTTTGAGACTGGGCTGGTGTACTACTGCTAATCGAAGCCTTGCTATGGGCATGAAACCCTCGCTGCCGCAGAACGCTGGTGTTGGGAAGACCTTGTCGCATAGCACGCGGCGCTGCTGGTGCGCCTTCCACCCCAGGATTTTGAGGCACCATTTGGTGCTGGAAGGCACCATGCATTCCGCCCCAATGTCCACCACGGCCTCCAGGACCCTGACCGCGTATGTATCCGCCTCGGCCATGCCCTGGACCCATGTGGTGCTGATAGCCGTTCGGCTCCTTTGATCCAGAGGCTTGATCCAGGCTGTCAATGGTGGGAATCCCTTGTAATTGATGGCCATTATTATTGGTAGCGTCAGACTCAGCCGCCGTCTGCGTAGTGCCATCTGCAGGTTGATTGTCTCCATTAGATACGTGGTCTGCACCAGTCTCATTCATTTGGGAGGGATCTTCAGCGTTGCCGGAAGCTCCATCAGGCCCAGCCGAGGTATCGCCGGGGCCAGGATGGCCGTGAGGAAATCCAGAGTTACCAGTAGACGGGAAATGTCCCTGCCCAGAGCCCCCATACCCACCTCGACCGGAACCACCATGGTAGTAGCCGCGGCCACGGCCTCTATACCCACCGCGGCCATATCCCGGCCCGTAGTAACCAGACTGAAAGTCCGAGTTAGAAGGGTAAGACATATTAGACCCGCCAAATGCTCCTCCATAAAGAGGGCCCGTGCCATTTGCGAAAGCATTTGGATTGAATTTATCTTGGCCGCCTTGCCACATGTTTTGCTGAGATGCGTCCCATCCTAGAGATCCATACATGCCCTGCCCGTTGAAGTTCATTCCCATGTTCATGCCCATCCCAGTCATGTTCATTCCGTAGTCTCCGAACATCCCCTGAGTTGCGGCCATTGGGTCCATCATCATGGGCATGCCTGGAAGTCGCAGGTTAGCGAGTCGAGAAACAAGGCACAAGTAATCGATAACGAGGATATCGACATACCCATTCCTTGAGGAAAATTGAACATGGGGTTGGCCATGAAAGGATTCATTCCGTTGAAGCTGTTATTTCCATTCCACCCTGTCATACCGGCGGGGCCTCCAGGTCCGGTATTCGTGACATCGGCATCGGGCTGTTGAGACTGCTCTTTTGAGACAGAATCATCGGCAGCTGAATCGGCACCATTTGCAGTGGGGGGTACGTCTCCCTCGGTACGTGGCGCAGGGGCGTTGTCTGGAGCATGGCCATCATCGGGCTCGGCGTGGCCGTTGGGCTCGGACTAAGAAGGTTAGTCAATGGACATATGTCCTTGCAATATGAGAGGGGTGCCTTACCTCAGCCACCGGCTCAGCTAGTGCAGGCGCACCCGTATCGACTGTGGCATTCACAGATAGAGCCTCAACTGTGTATTCAGCAGGCTTCGTGTCTATAGGAGTAGCGCTTTCGGAGATGTCAACTGGGGCCTCATCGGGTTGTTTCTGATCGGCGGTAGCCTCTGCGGGGGTTGTGTCGTTCTCCGCGGGAGTAGAGATCACAGGAGTGACCGGCGCAGTCGACTGTCGTTCCTTCTCACGCTTCTTCTCCTCTGTGCGCAAAAAGGCTTTGAGAGTGGTGCGGAGCGCCTTGTTCGGCTTGCACAGGTCTGGCGAAACTGGGGTGTGTGCGCACACGGAGCAGGTGTCTGGGAGAGATGCTTGGCCTAGAAAAACGCCGGAAAAGATCATGTCAGCCAGAACTCGGGCTAAAAAACGATGCGATTGGGGGTCCGCAAAACTTACAGGTCTCACAGATTGACTGGTCACAACAAGGGAGGCGAAAAGCATTCACAGCCAACTTGTTGCAGATGGCACATCGCAGCTTGAATGGAATTTCATCCTGGGACAGAGTGCTGGATGCGATGGGCTATCAGCAAGAGAGGCCGTTGAGGGCGGATGTATGAGGTAATGCCTACCTGACAATGTCCATGAGGCCTGCCGGCGGATCCGCCGCGGCCATGGCTGGATGAGGGAAATTTCAAGCGTGGGATCGTGGTGGACGAGGCTGTCGACATGTTGGAAGTTTTGAGGATCAGCGCTGGAAGCAATGAATTTGGACGGAGAAACCTTTCTCCGAAGTACTCTGTACTACACGAGAGCGCCGAGACGCGCAAAACCAGACGCACACGAATACACTTAGAGGGATACATGAACCAAATTATTATTCAACTGTGACTGTGTCATACTGCTAAGGTAGAGAGATTTCGAACATCAGCCCCGCCGTCAGATTAGATCAAGTAATTTTTGGGTCCATCACCGGGGAGCCGCGATACCATCCAGTGGTGTCTTCAGTCCGCCTCCAGACAGCCTTGTATCGTCATGGGCGGGGCAGTACCACAATCAGGTGTGAGACGAATCAGATCAAATCAAAAGCAAAAACATACATCATCGAAAAGGGAAGGACAGACTAGGCAGATCCAAATTGAGTGACCTATGATTATGTACATACGCACAGTCTAGGGTGCCATGGAGGGAAGAGGCAAGAGATGAGAGAATGAAGAATGGGGCTGGTTGTCACAATAGAAAGGGGAGGTGTGAAGACAAGAAAAGGGTCAAAAGAAAGACTAAACTCAGAATCAAGAAAGGAAAAAAAAAAGGGCAGGAAAAATGATCAGCAGCTCCACCCGAGCGGAATTTAAAAAGGGCGCGACCACCCCCGTAGTTTATCGATCGCAGGACAGACGTTACGAGTAACAGTAATCAGTATACACTCTGATACACTTCACAGGCGACGAACTACAGTACTATTGCTTGGTTCGTACTCAGTCTGTGTGACAGTATATTACTACCGCTGTTCTACTGTCGGACTGGTCCTGTTTCTTGCAGAGGAGCTTGGGCCATCCGTACCCAAAGAGATTCTTCGACTCTTTCATCACTATACATTTCGCCCTTGAATCCTGATATCAGTCCTGTCCTGATGTGTTGATTCACTCCCCTCCCATCCTTTCTTTTCTATTCCCCACAGCATGACCGAAGAGAACTATCGTCCACGATCGCCCGATTTCTCCTCTCCCGCCCACCCCAACTCCAACTCCAGCGCCGACTTTACCCTCAACCCCACTCCCTACGCGCCGCAGAGCCCCGTCAACCAGCGCGCCTCCTACGACGCCTCTCCCTTCTTCGCAACCTCTCCTGCCTATCAACGCCCCACTTCGAGTCGCGTTCCCCAACAGTACGTGCCTCCTTTCCACGCCTTCGACGAGATGGCTCGTCGCTCATCGCGTTTGCAGCCCGCGGACGCGCCCGTCCCCGCTGCTCCCGAAACAATGCCTGCCGTCGCCCCCATGCCAGAGGAGGTCATGCCCACTCGTCCCGGGGCCGGCATCGAGGTGAAGACCAAGTTTCCCGTGGCGCGCATCAAGCGCATCATGCAAGCCGATGAGGATGTTGGCAAGGTCGCCCAAGTTACCCCCATTGCGGTCTGTAAGTGAACGAAGCCCGTCTCCCGTCGCGTGATTTCGTCATTGGATCAATGACCGCCAGCACCAGAAAACTCTAACCTTTCTTTATAGCCAAAGCATTGGAGTTGTTCATGATCTCCCTCGTCACCAAAGCCGCCCAAGAAGCCAAAGAGCGCAACTCGAAGCGCGTCACCGCGACGCACCTCAAACACGCGGTCGCCAAGGACGAAGTCCTCGATTTCCTGGCCGACATTATCGCCAAGGTCCCGGATGCTCCTGCCGGCCGGAAACACGACGATGATGGCAGCGATCAAAATGAAGGGCGTCGGAAGCGGGGTGGGCGGCGACCCAAGGAGGAGAGCGATTGATGCAAGCACTGCGCACATTCGACACGATTGACGACGTGCTAGAGGGGACCCGGTACCCGGCGCATTGATGATCTGGAAGACTTTTTTACTGCTTTATTCTATAGGAGGGCGTTCTTGGTGGATTGGGATGGTTTTATTGTTCGTTTTTGGACATAGGGCAGCGCATTTTTTGTGAATAGTTTGATGCAGCGCCTTTGCTCGTATACTCGAGGCCATTTCCAAACAATGCAGAATTGGACCCGCGACGAAAGCATGATCATAGTAATTTTGGGTGTAATAGTAACTCGCACAATGACCTATAATCATCAACATACTTAATCATTGCCGTAGAGATCTGGTCGAGACCCAACTGTTTTTGGTGCATGTACCTGTCTGGTCTGGTGGGTGCTGCGATCGACGCGATACACGTTCCCACCGACTCCTCTCCACCTTCAACCCCGTCAACTCTCCACCCCCTCCAGGTTGTGAGACCATGCTGTCGCAGAATGGACTTTGTGGGTGACCTCCAGTGTGTTTAACTTGAAGTTACCACCGTGCTAATTAGAGCAGTGGTCTCGTCTCATCGGCGGCTCACGCGCGCCGTCCAAGCCCTCTCGGGCCACCTCGCCCACTGAACGACTGACGGCCTTCAAACGGTCCTGCAATGCCCTCCAGGTACGATCCTCACCGGGCATTCGCGCTGCCCTGACTGACTAAAGCCGTACAGCAAATATGGCGCTCCACCAATACCCCCTCCGCAGAGCAGTCGACCGCCCACGCGCGCACCTACATTGAGCGACTCAACTCCATCCTCAGCGATGAGTCCCGAGGTCCAGCACCGCACCCCTGCGTAGCCTACGCGGCGTCGTCTCAGATCTTTGTGACGGTCACGAAACTCGCCTTATCATACTACGACGACAACGTGCTCCAATCCGCCACGGTGTTCTTCAACACGCTCATCGATGCCGAGGTGGACGGGGTGGTGGACAATCGGCTCTTTGCACGCGCTCTGGTAGATCTGGTCCGCCGTGCGGACAAGGCTTCTCCTGAGATTGAAGGTCGTTTGGTGGAATTGCTGTTTGGTATCGCCAACAATATCCGTCTACAGCCTGCCATCCTGCCAGCGTGGTTCGTTCCGCGAGCGACGCCGACCGGCCAAGACAGCGATTCAACAGCGCCGAGTAGTACGGAGTTTGCCGGTGCCACACGCAAGGATGAGTTCCCACTGTTCTACCTTCTGGTCGACTATGTTCATAATGAAGGACGCGCGGGCGACTTTGCTCGCACGGGGCTACTGTATCTCATCGAGACGGCGTCGCGGTCGAAGAACCTGGAGAAATGGTTGATTGAGAGTGACTTGGCAACATTGATGGCAACGGGTTTAGGTGCGCTGTATAGCCAGTTGGGCGGGTGAGTCTATCATCTCTTGGTCGTAGCGACGTGGAAAAACTAACGCGGTGTAGCTTGATATTTTACCCGACCAACGACGACGTTCCTCGTATCATCGCACTGTCGGATCATGCCAAGGAAGAGACAGCATTGCATCCGGCTTTGAATGAGGCGATGGATGCATTCATGTCCTATTTGCTATTTTGGCAGGATACCATTGACCATTGCAAGTCCGATGAAGTGAACGACACGCTCCTGGATCATTTCCAGGTGCTTTTCCTCGAGCAGCTTTTGTAATTTATCACTCCAATTACCCTCCATTAGGATCATGCTGACTGTTCCAGATACCCTTCGTTGTTAGAATCCTCGGATGTGGCAGGCGGCTCTACTGCCGCTGTCTTGACTTATCTCTGCCGAATCCTTGACTCAATTGACCAAGGTGAATTAGTCCACCGAATCTTGCATTTCTTACTGGCTTCCTCCCCACCTTCGGAGGAACAAATGTCCATGTCTGCGAGCCGCCGGAAATCACTTGATGTTCTTGCTGCGTTGGCATCGGAAGCCGCTCAGCCTTCCCCTTCGCTCTTCAATCTGCGTGACCTGGCGCTCCTTGGACTACATTCTTCAAACCGACAGACCGTGCTGGCCACACTGCGCCTGTTGAATGTTGTCTTACAGCGTCATCATCCTTTTGCTCGTGCACTCATCCATACTATCCCGAGTCAACCGGCTCGCCAGCGGTCGGTTGGCGCGTTCAATGCAGAACTTGGACACCTCCTTGAACTCGGGACGTCACTGATTGTAGAACCGACATTGAACGAATCATACGAGAACTACGTTGCAGACGCAACCTGGGTACTTGAGTCACGCCTGTGCTTGCCTGTCTCCATGGATGAGACCGACGATGAAATCCCACTCCCGCTCCAGCTTCAACAGGATGACCCTATTATCCAGGCTCTTCTCGCGTGTGTTGAGAATTTCTTCACCAACAGTGTGATTGTCAACCTCGCCCTGACCGGTGTCCTGATGAGTCTGGCCTCCTCGCATCTATTCTCCCTGGATGGATGGATCTTGGTCGATCCTATTCAATATAACCCCTCTAGTCCAGACGAGCCTTCAGGGGACACTGATAGGATCCGCCGTGCATATCAAACACCCACTTGGTCTGCGAGTGCAGCCCCTACGTTGACCTCGGCCCTTGAGAAGCTGGTGAACCAGGTCCGTCAATGGCAGCGGGAACTGCCGGACTTCGACGTCCTCGTCGCGGCTCGACGGGAGCTACTGCACCAGGAAGATCGCCCCTCCACGCCAGCTCGCTCACGGGAACCCTCCCAGCCTCCAGCGGCATTCAGCGAACGTTCTCGTCCGTCTTACTCTGGCTCCCCGGAAATATCTGCCCCCTCATCTCGGGGGCGATCGCCGCAGTCCATCAGCTCTCCGCCGATGGCCCCTAGCATGATGAGGGGTGAATCTACCGTCCGCCCTCTGGAATCGCGAGGCTCGTCCGTCTCTCGCACCGCCGCAATGGAGGCACTCCGCCAGCGACTGGCAACTCCTTTCCCTACGACCACTGCGCAGCCACCAACCGTGGAGTTGGCGGACGGCCCTACTAGTACGGAGGACGACGAGGTCGAACGTGCCCCGGTAGTTACCCTAGGCCACGTTCTGACCAACGTGGTTATCCTGTACGAGTTCCTGCTGGAGCTCTCGGCCGTGGTGCAAGCACGGGGGAGTCTCTTCGAAGAGGCGGGATATTTGTAATTAATACCTTGGAGTATTGTATAATGTGATAGACACATCCATCACCTTTCACTGACTTTCGAGTATTCTTGTCTACTTTTCCGGTGGTGTTGTGGGAGGGCTCGCAAGACTCGATGGTCTTGCCAACCTCCAAGTGGGCACGAGATTGATTGGGTTAGTGCGGGGCCATCCGTCAATCCCTCGAAGCAACCTCGAAGGAGTCATGATCGGCGGGAATAACCTTACTCGTACGTTTTCGTATGGAATCTCATCTGCCTAACTCCACATTATAAAATAATGACTGCGAGGACTGTTCGTCTGGTCGAGTCGCCTTAACTGGCTGTATCGTATCTCATACGAGTCATACACTCCAAGCACAGCCACGCTGTTGTGTAACCTTTGAACTCGGATCGACTTACTCCGTAAGCTGACATCCTTTGCCTGAATGTCCCAATTCATTGATGAAAGACGTTATGCAATAACGGACTCGATGCATAAGTTGCTAAGGTACTGAGAGTTCCATGCATAGATGCCATGGAATAATAGGAATCGTCACTGATGATCCTCGGTAGATGAAAGGAAGGGCCGTGAATACATCTGGGAGTACACACGGGACTCTTGCTATTTCCGGAGTTCAGATTACTTGGGAGCCTAAGATAATCATACCGCATGCTATCTATAGACCGACTCTTTGTTGCGCCTCAAAAGAGCGGCACTGCCCGCAGCCTTACCGGTGCATCGAGGTCGGTTGAACCAATCGAGTTTTGGAGCAAAGTCTACCAGAAGCTAGTTAGTTAACGATAGCTAGTTATCAGTGAACACTTTGGCAACCCTCGTGGATCGTCGCTCTGATTGATTATCAAAAGTGATCACCGCTGGCCCCCTGAACCAAGTGGAGCCTTGGAGCCAGTCAGTGCCTTACCTAACTGCAGGCTGGCCCATCACAATCCAGCAGAAGGCCGGGGGGCGTGACGGCAACGATTGCGACGATTGGGCTGAAGACTCTCTTCTTACTTCTTACTTCCGTCTCCCCTTGCACCCTACGCCTGTCTTACGCCAATTTGGTTTCATCCACACCCCCCTCCCCCCCAGAGACCGTTTTTGTCCTTCATTATGTCAGAATAAATCAGTCACTCTTACTCTTCCGTTCAACTTACTCTCATTAATTATACTTTTCTCCTTCTTCACTTTGCTCTCACCCTCCCCTCCTTCTATATACCACGGCATCCCCGGCCGCCATGCCCGCGGAACCCGACTTTGACCGCGAGGACCGCGAGGATGCGCCCTTTCTAGCCTCCGAATCCGATATCCCCGGTCGCGCCCACGATGTCGAACGCAATGGCCACGCGGAGCCCACGCGACCAGCCGCGGCGGCAGCTTCCGCCAATCCCTCCGCCAGCAAGATCACATTCCGGCTGAAACTTATTCTGTTCGCCATGGTGCTGGCCGTCGAGATCGGCTTTGCATTCCTCGAAGGCCCTATGGTCCGCGTCATGGAGTCGATCGCCTGTCGCCAGTATTATTCCGAGACGGATCCGTCCAAGATCCCTGCCAATGGCCAGGTCCCGGAGGAAATGTGCAAGCTGGCCGAGATTCAGGCCGAATTGGCGGCCGTGAAGGGATACCACATGTTCTTTGATGGGTTGTTAAGTAAGGAATCACCCTCTCCAGACTAGGTTGCTTCGGAATAGCGGGGGGAGTTATGCGAAATTGACACTGACTCCATTTGTATCGTAGGCGCGCTCATGGCCTTCCCCTATGGTCTGCTGGCAGACCGTCGTGGCCGCAAATCGACTCTCATCCTTGGTGTCCCCGGATTCACATTGAACTCGATCATTACAATTGCCGTCCTGTGGTTCTCGGATGTGCTCCCGCTGCGGGCGGTTTGGCTATCGTCTCTGGCATGGTTGATCGGCGGTGGCCCTGTGGTCGCGTTTGCTATCATTTGGACGATGATGGCTGATGTGACCACCGAGGCGGAGAGGTAAGCACTTTCGTCGGAAAATCATGTGTCTGCTCGAATCTAACAGACCCCATGTGTAGGGCCGATCTATTCTTCCAATTCGCCATTGTGTCGATGGGAACGGACTTTGTTTCCAGCGCTGTGGCTTCATGGCTTATGACCATGGACCCCTGGGCCCCGCTGCTGATCGGATACGCCATCGTGACCGGTGGTTTGCTATTTATATTCGTCCTTCCCGAGACGAAACATGCGATTCCCCCCAAAGAAGTGGAACCATCTCATGTTGAGCTTTCCGATCTCACCGAGGAATCCGAACCCAAGCATGCCTACCAGAAACCCGAGGAGACCGGGAAATACCACGATGAAAGCGATTTGGACGTGGCGGAGAATCACGAAGCTCACCTGTCGTGGAGCTACCCGACGCAGCAACCTCGCTCATTCTGGGCGAGATGCCGCGCCAACTACCAATTCTACATGAAGCCCTACCTCTTCATTTTGAAGCGCAAGGCAGTGCTCCTCCTTTTGACAGCATTTTTGGTGTATCGGCTGAGCCGGGGTTCTTCCTGGTTCTTGACACAGTATATATCGACGCGATATCATTGGACGCTCGCACAGGCCAATATGCTCGTGGCATCTCGACCAACGGTCTCCATCCCCGTCTTCCTCTGGGGCCTACCCTACCTCAAAAAATACGTCTTGAACCCTCGCCGCAACTCAACCGCGAAGGATCTCTGGTTAGCCCGCGCGAGTATCCTCTGCCTCACCCTCGGCACATTAGGCATTGGCCTCTCCCCTTCCATCGCCACCCTCATCCCTAGTATGATCATCCAAACCTCTGGATCCGGCTTCGTCTTCCTCACCCGCTCAATCATCACCACCCTTGTCGAGCGCGACGAAACCGCCCGCCTTTACACGGTGATTGAAATCATCCAGTCCTTCGGCAACGTGGTGGCCAGTCTGTCTATCACTACGGTCTTCCAGCTGGGTCTGCGATTGGGGGGATTCTGGATCGGACTGGCGTGGATGATGACGAGTTCGTTGTTTTGCATGGTGGCGGCTGCGATTTGGTTCTTCCGGCTGCCACCGACGCCGCAGACGCCGGAGTTTGTGGTGGGGGAGTTTGATGAGGGGGATTGATTGCATAACTAACGGATGTCTGGTATAGATTTGTATATTATAGAGATTCCGGTCATAGTTGGGTGTTTTGGTGTTTCTTTGTAGCGGGGAGATACATTCATTCCTATATTTTCTTACTTTTTTTCTCATCTTTGCATGGCTCGATTACACATAAGACTCATTTTTCTTTAAACACTACTCCGTACTACTCCGTACATAATACATTGTACCGGTTAGCACTGCGGTCCATGCCCGTCAAAAAGACCCCACGTGTTCTGGGGTATCTAGTTAGCCCCCTGCCATGACTAAAGTTTACTCAACCAACCCACCCGTCCCACCAGAGTAAGCAGAAGAGCGACTTCCCAGCTCGGAGCTGACAGTCACGTGCATCTCACATGCAAATGCCCTCCGAAATTCACGACGCAACCACCTCCCCAACAGAGACACCGCGGACGTTGCAATGGAGAAGTTCTCCCAGTTTCGGGATCGAGGCAAGTTGAATATCATGCCAGCCGAGTATCATCCCTCGCAAGCTAATTGATTCCCCACAGGCTCGGGCATCGCGCCCTTCCTCCCCATTCCAGCCGAGCCACTTGGCATCCAAGCACCCCTCCGCCTCTTTCTCTTCTGCTTTCGGCTACCTCTATTCATTTTTGTCACTTGTTCATACTTTTTCATCTTACAATGGCTGCCAATTGGGTCCCTGGGCAAGAAAGCAGCCCTGTGGTGTATCTTGGGGATCCCCAGTATTTGGTGGATTGACCTGCAGATTGATGGAGTGAGGAAGGGGTGTGTATACCTGAGACTCTGACAGTACGGCATGGACAAGTTAACAATCATCAAATAGATCCCTCTCCAAGCAACAACAAGCCCGGCTACCCCAGCCCGGCTCAATTATCGCGTCCTCATTCACCTCCCCGATTGATGCGGTCTACTTGGCCGCCATTTTCGACCCAGTCTTCACGGCTTCATACCCGAACACGCGCCAGGTCGAGCACATCTCTCTGCTCCAGGCCATCTTGCGCGCATTCGCGCAGCCTCTGGTCGAGCCCGAGCCCGGAACCAAGCTTGTCGACGTGTCCACTTTGATTGAGAAATACCCCTACCGACCCATCGTCATCTTCCCCGAATGCACCACCACCAACAGTCGGGGGATTCTTCCCCTGGGCCAGTCACTGCTGGGCGTCCCATCCAAGACTAAGATCTTCCCCGTCAGCCTCAGGTACACGCCCGTCGACGTGGTGACCCCGCTCCCGGGTAGCTACTTTAGTTTCCTGTGGACGCTCCTGAGCCGGCCCACGCATTGCATCCGGGTGCGCATCGCAGAATGTATCATGATTGGACGGAGTGCGTTTGACGCACCTCCCGCTCGGTCGACTCGCAAGTCTACCTATAGCACCAACTACCTCGACACATTGGACGAGGATACTGCGGCGGGCGATGTCACTCCTAGTGAGAAGGCGCTGCTTGACCAGGTTGGTGAGTCGCTGGCACGTCTGGGCCGGGTCAAACGGGTTGGACTGGGCGTGGAGGAGAAGCAGGATTTCGTGCGGATGTGGAGTAAGACGCGGCGGACTTGGTGATGGCACTCTGTTTTCAAGACCTTGCGTTGTTACGGACCGTTATCTTATAGAGTTTGTATACATTGAGACGAGGGATTAAGGACATAAACTCCAATTGATCATCGTGAAAGAACCCGGAGTAGATGTGAATCCAGAAGGGCAAGTCAATGGCTATTGATACGCTTCTCCAGTAACCACCCCCTAATTTAAGGTTTCACTTTCTTCAATAACCTTTACTGTAGACGGGAGGCTGCATAGTCAACAACGCAAGTCCTCAAAGAACACTAGTCTTGAGTTTCTATATAACCTACCTGGTCTCAGCACCCCATCCTAATCTTAACAGCACCACAAACCTTCCAGAACCAGAACCAAAGCCTGACCTCCCATCAAACCGTAACCACACTCCTGATACAACCCAACACAATATCATTCCCACCCACCCCCCAAACCCCTGGTTTCCAACATCAAAACCCCCAACTCTACGTACCTCGATACAAATGTGCCACCAAACCTACACAACCTACATAACCTACCAACACACCTATCCCA
>JAXQJV010000557.1:0-17369 GCA_037042255.1 Penicillium sp. PG106-07D
GTTGATGGAGAACTAGGCAGATTGACAGAGATTTGGCAAAAGGAAAAGAACATCATTGATGAAGTCAAAAGAAATAATTGATTCCAAGTCTCGGGGAAATTGCGGGCGAGGTGACATCGCCCAGGTGGATGGTTGCACTTAGGCTCCACCACAACACAAAATGCGGAGAAGCGATCGGCGGTTGTTTACTTGGAAGTTGGTGCGAGTGTATATACTTTGCATGCTACACAGGATACAATGCACAGTGCAACAGCGTCGACTCCTGGATGAATCTAGCGTAGAATTGCAAAATACGCCGAGCGCCTACTTTTTCCCAAAGAAGGACATGATGCTGCCCTGGCCTCCAGGCTTACCTGTCTTGCCCTTGGTAACATTCACCGCGGGCTTCTTCTTGGGCGGCGCTGGCTCATCTTCGGAGAATGACTCCCAAGTCGCTTCTTCTCGAGTCACTACAGGCATGTATTAGTATCATGGCGTCCGTTTAGGCATCCGAGTTGCCGGTACTTACCCAAATACCCCTCTTCATCCTTGACCGTCCGCTTTTTCATCACCTGCCGCCTCCCACGCCGACGCTCGCCCTGCACAGTGACCTCCTCTTTGAGCTCGACTGGCTTGGATGGAGGAGGTGGTGGCTGCTCCTCTGGTGTGGGATCGCGCTGGAGCTCCTCATCGGCATCAAGCATTTCCTCATCTGGGACGGAGTTAGCGGCTAATTTATGTATAACCTCAAGTAGCTAACGCAGGGATCCATACCATCGGCGTCCTCCTCTTCCATCATCTTCTTGAGTTTTTCTTCTCGCTCCTTTTTGCTTTCGCGGTTGGCGGATGGGGCTTTGTCGCCGCTATTGGGGAAGAGTTCTGCTGGCTCATCCTCGGAAGCATCGTCCAGCATCACTGCGGGTTGTAAGCTAACGTCTGCTGTTTGGACTGAGGTCAACTGACCATCTCCAGCAGCACTCTGCAAAACCTGTATTCAGCAGTCAGTACAATCATTTAGGTTACGACGAACTACAGATATCATTTCACGAACCGATTCTGCTGGCTTGGGCTTGGGCGGCTTGGTCTTTGCGAACGAGCTAAAGAGATTACTTTTCTCACGCTTCGGAGCAGCAGCCTTTCCTGTAGACTTGACAGACGATTGCGAGTCACTCGTTGGCTGAGACTCGTCGGGCTTGCTCTCGGTTCTATCGGGCGCTGCTTTCGTCTGCAAAGGTCGTTTGGACGGCACCGCAGACTCAGGCTTGGCCTTGATTGCTGGTGCCGGGGCCGAGGCAGCCGCAGGTGGTGGACGGGCTCCAGTCCTCCTCTGTGTCCAAGATCAGCTCCCAATCTTTCCCACGAAGGAATAGTATCAAAGACCTTGACGTTGCGATTCTGGATCATGCCCCATTGTTGTCCACACTCCAAAGGGTCGTCTTGCGCATGCGTGGTCGCTAGTTCCCTACACACGACCGTCAAGGTGTTGAGGTCTTGAAGCGTAGAAGGCTCTACACTGTAGATATGAATCATCGATATCGAAAGGAAGGTTGCCTTTGCATCTGTTCAAATGCCCCAGTTGTCAGCAAGACAATTCCGCCAACTTTGCGACGAAGTAGCGTACCTTGCAAGTCCTCCTCACGGGCTAGTATGATTGATGCCACGCGCACTGTATCAGAGGCAACTTCTTGACTTGGCATTGAGCTAGGTAGATATGGGCTGCTCTCCATGATCTCGTCGTCATCGTTCGCATGGCCGTTCGTTGCCGGGGGCGCGGGAGGGTTCTGGATGCCGGAGATGAGGTAGGTTGCGTGGACACTTTGCGGCCTCTTCGCGTTTTCATTTCGATGGAACTCGAAGAGTATCCTGCGGACAGCATGTCAACGACAGCCCAGCCTTCGTAAAGGTAAGAAAAGCACTTACTGCTTAGCCCGGTTCGCGTGGAGCTTGAGCGCCCGACTCAATGCGCGATAAGTAACCTGAAATCAATCAGCTGCTGAGAACGAAGAGCCCCGAGTATATAAACCTTACCGTACGCCGCTCGTTGAGCACATTCTCTGCCAAGAATTTCGTGGCATCCATGGTGACTGCCGCTCTGAAGCTCTAAAACTTTGAAGAAGTTGCTCCAGCTGCTTAGACGCGTGCCAAACCACTTTACGCGTATCAGTCAGCGGGTCTTGGCACCCGATACCTCCACCCTTTGGCGTCTCCCTCTCCACGCAACACCGCTACGGCTCGTCACGACCTACGACTGGCTTCTGCGCACGCCCGAAGCGAGCTCGGTATTCCGATGGAGCAGTCATTTGACCTCCCAGACTCCACCGACTGGTTGGACACGCCACTTTCACTACTTGCGCCACTAGAGTCCTCACTTCGCTGTCAAGTTTGCAAGGACTTCTTCGACACCCCGGTGATTACCTCGTGCAGTCATACTTTTTGCTCACTATGCATTCGCCGCTGCCTCAGTACTGAGGGCAAGTGTCCCACGTGTCGTTCGGGTGATCAGGAGCTCAAGCTTCGCCGTAACTGGCTTGTTCAGGAAATCCTAGAGGCGTTCAAGAACGCGAGAGAGAGCGCGCTTACACTCGCAAGGAAAGAGGCGGCGCGAATTGCTGCTGGGGAGAATGATGATATAGAACCCGCCCTGAAGAAGCGGAAGGTCAGCCAGCTGGAGCACACCGAAGCGACTGAGGGAGTTCAGGGCAGCCCGCAACGCGTTCGGACGAGGTCAAGGTCTCAGATGGCGCAAGCGGATGGACGGGACCTCAACCAGGCCTCGGGGTTACAAGATGTGATTGAGGACAGCCAAGATGAAGATTTTGTTCCAGGTGAATAACTTGTTGATCATCTCGTCGCGCCTCAGGTCTAACATTGACCACTAGCAGATGATGCCATGGTCGCCTGCCCTATATGTAATCGCAGAATGAAGAACGAGGCTGTTTTCGCGCATCTTGATAAATGCACTGGAGATTCAGGACCCGCTTCAAAACCAGCTCCAGCAACGCACGCGTCGTTTGGGTATCGTGTATCAGTTTCACCTCGATTTAGGGATTGAAAGTCTAATCATGCTATTCTAGATCCCTACAACAATTGCGCCAAACACCGATATCGCCGTCCAAAACGCATGAACGACTCCCTGCGATGAATTACTCCCTCTTGAAAGACACACAACTGCGCAAGAAATTCAAAGATATGGGTATTCCCAACTGGGGCCCGCGCCAGCTCTTGCAGAAGCGTCACACTGAGTGGATGAACTTGTGGAATGCAAACTGCGATTCCACGTCTCCCAAAACCAAAAAGGAATTGCTGCGCGAGCTTGAGATCTGGGAAAGGACTCAGGGCGGATTTGCACCGACTCAGTCATCCCTTGGGCTGACCAACACCGTGATGGCAAAGGACTTCGACGCGGCTCAGTGGTCAGTGAATCACGATAATGACTTCAAGCGTTTGATAGCAAATGCTCGTAAAAAAAGTGAAGCCCAAGTGAGATCGACCATCACTGGCGCTGCTCAGGCCTCGGGGTCGAATACCACCGTTGTAGATACTCCTACTCGGTCGGCGAGCGGTGTGGAGGAGGGTCGCTCCGATTGATACCAACTCCGATCCGCCAGTTCCAAGTGAGATTTCCAGGTAATTTCGCTGAGGCTTTCATACCCAAGGGCGCTTGGCGGTTGAGGATCAGTTGATGGTCACCTGGAGTGGCAGCCACCGATATAGGCACAATTTTCCAGCCAGTAAACGATGTCCTTTAATGGGCGGGCAGTGGGCGATCGTCAACCGACAACTTTGTGAGCCTGTCAATGCTTTGTGCGAGTTGGCTCTCCACATCCTTCTCTTCCTGCGCCTGGCGCGCAGCTTCGTCTGAGGCTTGGTTGAGACTGTCTAGCTCGGCAAGCTTCTTGCGGGTGGCCTCGGCTTCTTGTTCTTCCTTTGCCTCCCGTTCGCCCTTCTCCAACGCCTCTAGCTCCTCGTCAATCTCGCCCTCGTCGAAGACAGGGCCGGCCTCATTCATGATGCTTCCGACCTCGTCCACCTTGGACATCTCCTCACGCAACTCCTCAATCACGTCCTCGACACGCTCAGCCCCACCGATTTGTGAATGCAACCCACGAAGGACGCCAGTGCTGGCCTCCATGACTTGTATAATCTCCACCTGACCCGCAGCCTGCTCAATCTTCAAATAGACTTCTTCAAGTTGGACAAGTGTGTTCAGCCGTTGCTGAAGATTGTGCTCGGCCATTTTCTTGGACTTGACGGCTGACAGCGCGGAGACCCGATTCTTGTTTGCCAGTGCCGTCTTTGCAGATGCAGTCAGTTCAGCGACTTTATTCTCCAGGTTCTTGACCTGCTTGGAAAGGGTTGATAAGAGCGTCTTAATCGAGGCGATGGTCGTGTCCTGCTGCGTGATCTGTGCCGATTCATCCTTTGATTTGAACTTCACAGTCTAATAGCCTTATTAGCATCGATAGATCTCGAGACTTGTATATAGCCAGCGCATACCTTGCCATCATATGCGACAGCGCCGCTGTCGCGGGACAAATAAAGCAAAAGAATATCTAAATCGGAATCTGACAATTCAGTAGCATCATGCAAGATGGACGCGAACTCTTCAACGAAGGTTTCCTTGGAGTAGATCCGGTCCAGCTTGGATGAATTGGCACCAGCAGCCTTCTTAATAACCAAGTCCGCCGCTTCCTGTCCAGTCATCATAGTGTCAGATATCAAGTTTGTATGTCCTGGCTATGTCCCCCGGACGATAAACAAACCTGCAAGTTTTCCACCAGTACCAATTCTTGAACCTGCAGTCTGGGCGCAGATTCACCATCAGCGCCCACAAGGACACCTTTCAACTGCCGCACGCCCCAGCTCATTACATTCCACGGATTCAAAGCACCGGGATCCATAAGTCTCCACTGAGCTTTCTGTAGACTCGCTCCACTTGCCTTATACGCGGGCAATGGAATCATAGTATGTTTGCGCATCGCCTCATCCTGTGGAAAAGTCGATCAGTACCAACCGATCTATGAACCAGGCACATGATACGACATACAAACACAGCACCCAGCGCCACCGGTCTTCCCCACTCGGGCAGCTCCAAATCTCGCAAAAGCGACTCATCCGTGCGGAGAATGAGGTGATCGGTCTTCTTCCTGCCCCCCGTTGAATTATTTGCAGACCCGATAGATCCAGAACGCACGCGCACCCCTCTAGAGGATGTATAGCCACGCCTGGCGGCACGGTTCAATGCTTGTTCCCACGCGGCTATGTTGACAGCATAGCCATCTGGATTTGTTTTCTTCTGGAGGGTGAAGTCAGAGTACAACGATGGAAGACGGTTCCTACTTACAAATTAGCTTTCTTATGAAAGTGTTCTTGGTTCTCACCAGTGCACACCGGGCCCGGGGACGTAGACTAGAGATCGTACCTTCGAAACGCATCCTCGTTGTTGAGGATGTAGTTCAGGAGCTCACTCATTTCGAGGTTGTAAATAGACCGTCAGTGTGATTCTGATCAATATTTGATAGATCTCGACGTGCTTGGCCAGAATGACGTGCGCCTCGTAAAGGGATGATCTCGCGGGGTTGCTGGAGGTGCTGTCAACAGTTGAGTGCCCGCATTGAGGGCAGCTTTATCGATAAGCCCACGTGATTGGATCTGCATAGCATGACGACGTTCGCTGTGATGTGAACAATTTAGCTCCTACCTGCCCTGTATTGGGTTGATCAAGGAGATTTTTCCACTAACGTCCTGGACTGTAGTGGAAAAATGGCGTGGCGTGCGTGCCCCGTGTGTAGGTACCTAGACGATCTACACTTCCTGTGTACTCTAACTCTTGAGCAAGCCAAAAATATGTATCAAGTGGACGCGTGCTTTTGTACTAAGCGAGGACGCGAAGCAAGGCTCATTTATCAAACAGCCAAAATGTACTCTAATATTATATGCTATAATGATATAGATATGAAGGTCGGCGCCTAGGCTCGTTCAAAGTCATCATTTGGTTCATCCTCAGGATCCCTCGCGCTCGCACTCATCAGGGTCCCAGCATCGAGTTGCGCTGGCAGCCCCATCAGCGAACGACGATGATTGCGCTTATCCAGTTTTTCACTGGTCTCTTCAGTGTCAACAGAGTGGTCAGCGGCTGGCTCATCACGAGCATCGAAGCCCCGGGCCTGAAGATACTCAACCTTCACAGCATGGCGCAAGTTGTCGATGAAGCTCTGCATCTCAGGCATAGGGAAAACACCATCAGCCTCGAGGACATCGGCATAGAGACGCTCGGCTTCTTCAAGACAGGCAGAAGCAAGTGTAGGTTTTCCGGCCTTGAGCCACTGGTCAGCAGCAAGAATGCTCCACATGCCAGCCTTTCTCCGTCGTGCACCCCATTTAGCTCCGCCCACAGGAGTCTTGGATGCGTAGCATGCCGCAACTCGCTCCATGAAAAGGATCTGGCCTACCGAGCCGACAAGGCCAAAGTCCATGACCCGCATGGCCCATCTGGCTGCACTCTCGGTCGCCGATCCGCCCCGGGACTTGAGAAGCTCAACGGCTACAGCCAAGCATCGGAGGGCATATGTTGCGTCGGAACATCGCGTGAGATAGGAATAACAAGCAGTCTCAAACATCTGGTCGACGCTCTCAAGCTTGATCTTGGCAGACATGGCGAGAGGGTTCAACAGCATGCTGATGGCACACATCTCATGAGCGCCCGCATGATATTTCCACGCCTTGTCATTACCGTAGTCCGAGCGAATCATCTCGTATGTAGATGAAGCGAGCTTCCAGTCACGGAGCATGAAAGAAAAGTCGGCCATTCTCCGTAGAATTGCCTCAGGGGTGTCTTGACCGTAGAAACTGTGCTCCGTGTCGTAATTCCCACTGTTTCCACCTCCCGAACCGCCAATTCCAGAGCGTGAGCTGGACCCAAAACCAGCCCATCGTCTGGACATTGACATGAACCGACCGCTAATACCACGTCTTCGAGAGGCAACCTGATCGTTCCAAACCGCCACTCGGTTCTCCATAAAGGGGATCACAGATTGTACAGTAAGTTCCCGAATGAAGGATTTGATCGCTGACACATCGGAGTCGAAGAGGTAGGGAGTACCATCTGTGCCAAGATCCACCAGTGTCTCTGAACATGTGTTAGATGGGCCCTATATCTGAGGTCTGAGTACGTACCGGCTTCTCCAGCTCCGGCCATGTATTCTTGCGGAGACAACCACTCGCAACGTGGAACTTGGACGCTATCGTCATCGGTAACGACGCACTGGCTGCTTCGGAGTCTCAAGAGATGACAATGTAGGCCGAAATGGCGCTTCATTTGATCGTATAGTTTGGTAGACTCCGTGATATCGTCTCGCTCTTCATCATGAACCAAAACATAGTACCGAAGATACTCTTGGTGGACCCAATCAGGCAAACGCTTATCGCCCGTATTGGTCTCCGCGTAAAGTTGCCGAAGTGTCTCCAAGGGCGCTTTGTTGCGAGAGCTGATTGCAATCACACTGGCCACAGGATGCCCAAATGTCTCGTGCGGCGCGGCAGACGTTGAGGATAGGAGTTGTTTTAGGAAAAGCTTCGCTAAAGGTGTTGTGGCTGGGAAGCCCAGAACATCCTTGGAAGGCAAAGAGGCTCCCAATGAGCCCTCTGTAGTCCCTAATTGCTGCTCCAAAACCTCTTCGATCTGTGCCAGAGAAGTATCTCGCTCAGAATCCCGATTGGCAGGCAATCGACCAAGCCCCTTCAAGTCCACAAAGCGCACCCCGTAGTCTTCCCAAGCACGGCTAGACCCAATGCTGTCCCGAATAATCACCTTGCCCGTGACGGTCTCCCCGAATGGCCGGAGCAGTTCCCAGAAGCCCCCTCTGAACCCCTTGTTCTTCACGAGTTCATCCGTGTCCTCGGAGGCATAGACCGCAATCGTAGGAGAGAAAGCACGGATGATCAAGGATCTAATATCCTCTGATCCATCGAATCGTCCATCAAAGGGGGATCCAAATGATGACCGAGCTAATTGCGGGGTGGACGATCTAACCGAGTGGGCTTGCGGTGACGCTGACCGAATTGGGAGTTCTGCAATCGTAGCTGACAGAGGGGGCGTTGGCGATGATACTGACCTAGCCTCAGCCAACTCGGCATCTATCGACACTGTGGCCTCGGGCTCGTCCGGATATCGGGACTTGGATGCATTGTGCCCTGCGCCGGGGGAGAATGACGGCGGAGGTTTCACCGGAGTGGCATCTCCGGGCGATGTCATGGACACCTCGTGCACTCTGCAGACCTGGGACTAAATCGAAGATTCGGCGAACCCCATCGACCGGGCGTGAAAGGCGAGATTGTGTTTGTCGCGGGACAATAGAGCGGCAGCGGGCAGGTGCTTGGGCTCTTCCTCGGGGGGGAATCGGTCTTGTCGTGAAGGGAAAGAAGGCCGAGTCGTTCGATTCGAGCTGGTCACCACAGTCAGAGAGAACGTACGTTTGTATCCAACCGAGTTCAGCGATCCAAAGAGATGTTCTGATTGGCAAATCAGCAATGGACTTTGGGCCGAGAAGCTTCTAAGCTCCGTGACTCGGGCGCATTGGCACATTGCGGGTGGTGATGCAACCACGTGAGGAGCTTATCGGCAATCAGCCTTTGAGTCACTTCTTCTACTTTTTTGGCTGTGTAGCTGTACGCCCTTTCGCATGTGACTCAATGGCTATTTTTGATGCATAGTCCGCGCGCATTGCGGTCCTTACTCAAGGCGAGTCGCTTATTACGCGCCAACACTCCACTTGCCCGCGTTCTTGCATCACCAACACCAGGGACACATCCGCGGAGCTTCTCCAAACTTCCCCTCCGACGATATCCAAGCAGCTACCAGCCCATGCGAGGGCGCGAAACCAATTCGGACTCTCCAGAGCGAGCGACCAAAAGACGACGCATTTCCACTTCGATCGAAAGAGACGTGCCTCACGACAGAATGGATCTCTCAAACCCCACCATTCGACTCACTCCGCTCGAAAGCACCCTGCGAACCCTCCTCCTCGATGTCGCAGCATACATTCAAGAACATGGTATTATCGAGGACGGCAGTGATGTTAGAAAGCATCCGGAAACTGTATTACGCTTTACAGGTGGCTGGGTGCGCGACAAGCTGCTCGGCGTGGACAGCCATGATATCGATGTCGGAATCAGCAGCATGACGGGGTACCAGTTCGGATTGGCCCTGAAGGATTACTTGGACGTTCCTGAGAATTTGGAGAAATACAAGAGGAGCCTTCCTAGTGAAGAAATGAGCGACGCAATTGTGAGCCTGCACAAGATCGACGCCAACCCGGAGAAGTCAAAGCATCTGGAGACCGTCACCACAAAGATTTTCGGATTGGATATCGACTTGGTCAACCTACGCAAAGAGACATACTCGGAAGATAGTCGCAATCCTCAGATGGAGTTTGGAACGGCGGAAGAGGACGCTTTACGTCGAGATGCCACCATCAACGCGCTCTTCTACAACCTCAACGAGTCGAAACTGGAAGATCTCACCAAGCGCGGTCTTGATGACATGAAGAAGCGCATCATTCGCACACCCTTGGAACCCTATCAAACCTTCAAAGACGATCCACTCCGAGTACTGCGATTGATTCGGTTCGCCAGCAGACTGGGGTACAAGATCGACCAGGAAACGGAATCGGCGATGCAGAACGAGGACATTAGCGTTGCGCTGAAGCTCAAGATTAGCAAGGAGCGAGTCTTGACTGAGTTGGACAAGATGCTGCACGGTGAGTCATTTTGCTGGGCCTCGCATGGGCGCTTCTCACTGACAACGTGTTCCAGGTCCTGATCCCCACGGTGCTTTACAGTTCATCGATCGACTCGGCCTTTATCCGACGATCTTTGCCAACCATCAAGATGAAGTTACTGCAGATACCTCGACTTGGCCTCTCGCCTACAATGCGCTGGCGCGACTGTTGAAACCCGAATCCAGCGAAGTGGCATTGGAGCGTGTCCGCGAGGCCCTGTTGCGAGAAGATTCGAGCCATTACAGCGCTTGGATGATTGCAGCTTTTGCTCCCTGGACTTCTGTCCCTGCCCGACAGTCCAATCGTGAAAAGAGACCTCCGCCGACGCGTCCTGTCGAAGTTGGCCGGGACAGTCTCAAAGCCGACAACAAAACGCTGTGCATACTCCGTGATGCCACCTTACACTTCCAGGACATCATCGAGTGTAAAAACTCGTTGCTTGGAAACACTATTCAAGCCACGCCTGCCGAAATCCGGCAACAGATTGGGCTCCGAATCCGGTCTTGGGGCAAGGATTGGAGGCTTTGTGTCGTATTAGCCATACTCCAAGAGGTCATGAGGGGACGCGATCTCACCGATGGTACGATATCTCCCGTCCGTCGTCTCCCGGAATCTGCAACAAACTGACTTTGCGTAGTGGCCCAAGAGTATGACCAATTTCTGGCGTATCTTGTAGAAAAAGACCTAGATAATGTCTGCGAGCTCAAGCCTATTGTAAATGGTGCAGAAATCATGCAACATCTGGGGGCGAAAAAGGGGCCCTGGATGAGCAAAGCAACGAGCTTGGTGGTGGAATGGCAGCTGTTGCATCCTGATATCACCGACAAGTCGGTGGTGCTGGCGGAGATTTCGGGACGGCGCGCAGAGTTTGGGTTGTGAGGTTGTGAGGTTGTGAATGAAGGTGGGGAACGCTTGAATAATCTAAATTCCACCGAGTTTCATGGACCACATCTTGTCTTCTTTCCAGATTTCGTAGAACAGTCAGACATACACATTCAAGTTTCAACATGGACCAGCTGCGCAAGGAGGCCCGTGAGGCACTGCAGCGCGACCCTTGGAGGCGACCGGATTCCTTGCGGGCGGCATTCACGGCGACAGCAAAGAATGGGCTGCCCGACTTGTGGAAGGACGTGTCATCCCACGATAGCACCGTCCATCTGGATGTACGTTCTCACCTTACCCTGCCGAATTGTGCCAGTAGACTAAGCATCTGACTAGGTCTGCGAAGACCTCTACACGGCATTTTGCTTCGTCGATGGCTGGGACACCCTGATGCCGAATGACGGAGGGCCAAAGCGACTGAACAAGAACGAGACCGAGGCTGTCAAGAACTTGTTCCAATGGGCGAGTCAACTTGCACTCCCATCATCGGCATTTGCAGCAGCCTTTGACGAGCATGTTGAGGTCACAGAAGGCAAGAAAACCCCCTGGCTACGGATTCCTGCTGTGAACCCGGAGCTCTAGCATCCACTAACCATTCGCAGAGATCAAAAAAGCGCAGGAAGAGAGCCGACTCCGGTCTGTACTGGCCATGCAGCTCATTCTGTTGCTTTCCGCAAAAGCACCTCCAGGTCTACGGGATCGATCCATAGCCAGCTCGCCCGATATCATCTTGGCCGCAGCGTGTTTCGCCTCGAAGAAAGACCCTTGGACGACAGAGAATAGCCACGATGAGGCCTCCATGTACCTCGATGTCACTTTGCAAGGCGAGAAGTGGGATATCATTGCACGCCTGCTTAAGGAGAAAATTAGGCCATTATTCACCAAGGCCAAGAACCCCGCTATCACTAACGAAGGTCGGAAGAACTTCCACCCCGTGCCTCTGAGTCGCTTTGACGGAAGTATTCTGGACGATGAGTTGAAGCCTTGGAAGGTCCGAGACATTTATGCTACAAGTGTTCTTTCATGGATCATCTCGCAATATAAGGTAAGTTCCAATATCTTGTTCGGCGTTCCGGCAAGCTGACTCGTCTACAGCCCACCGACAAAGTCCACCTGGAGGCACACTTCCCTCTTCTCGTGCCAGCCATCCTTGCCTTGATCGATGACAGCTGTATCACATTCAAGCGGATAGGCTGTGAACTCTTCAGCAAGATCCTACAGCCCATCCACCAGAGCGGCTCCGACATTCTGGAGCGCACCAACTTGACCTCAGTCTTCGAGGACGCCATCACGCCTTGTCTCCTCTCCCTACCAACAATCACGCCAGAGAACAGCTCCATCCAGATCCTCGGTGCTGCATATCCAGCACTCCTCTCACTCTTCAAGACAATCCACAAGACTCCCTCACCCAAGAAATCGAAAGAGCAGAGCGAAAAGGACAGAGAGACATATGCCGTGAAAGTCTCGAAAATCCTGCGCTCGAACCTCATTTCCTCCTTCCACCACATCAGTTCCTCGACGCCCGCTGCTATATCTACCTCAGCTTCTTTCCCATATCCGCGTCTGTCAACCCTCCTCCTAGAGTGGATCACCACCTTTGTCAAGGAACTTGGAATCAACACAACAAAGTACCTCCAGGAAATTATGCCCGTGCTTTATACGACTCTCACCAATCCCTTCGGAACCGCCCACCCACCTCTACTCTTCGCTGCAGTATCGACCACCAAGATCGTGATTCTGAACGCCCATCCCCGTATCTGGAGATGGCGGGGTGAGATTCTGGGAGCACTTTGTACATGCTGGCTGCATGTCGCCAGTGAGAAAGAGGATAGAGAGAAAGCGACGGAGGCCAAGGGATCGCCGTCTATGACCGAGCTCGTGAAAATTACGAGGGAATTACAAAGTGCGGTGTATGTGTTGAAGCACACTTTGCAGAATCCAGCTGCGGTCGTCAATGGTTCCCCCGACGCGGATCAGCTGCATGCGAAGAAAGAGATGCAGCAGGAATTACAGGCACTCGTCGAAGCCGATAGTGAGCTGCAGGGGCTACTCTTTGCTGACGTCAAGGCGTGATATCCTGTCTAGTTAGATCGGGAGAATCCCTGCTCTTTGCTGAGACTCACGAGATCTTGGGAATTAATGTAGCTTCTTACACGATCGTGGAGCTAATTGCTCTAATAGCATGGAAAACCTTTCATTTGGCTTCATGCGAAGACTCATCAACAATGCATAGGGGGGTATCATTACCAAAGTGTATGCGCTGAAACCAACAAAACAAATGATGCAGGTGACATCACACATCAACTCGTTGCTTGAAAAGGCTCTTCCCCCGCAACCACTGCCGATAACGCTTGTAGCGCTTCTTCTGATAGTCTTCGCTGACGACAGTCAACCCTTCCTCCGAAACATTCAGAAACTCGGCGTAGTCAGCCATATTTTCCTCGGCATTGGCTTCGAGGGCTGCTTCTTCGACATTGCACTTGTTCACGTATTCCACGAGGTCGAGATTTGGACCGTGTTCCCGGAGAGATGCCGCAGTCATTTCAGCCTCGGACGTGACAACCAGGGGAACTTTGAGGGGATGATTGATGTATCGCCCGTATTCCTCTGCTTCCGCAGAAGTAACGGACGGGCTCAAAGAGTCGCTGACCAGTTGGCCCAAGGTCCATTGGGCAATTTGTGCTTTACTGGGAGTCGTTGGAGTATCGGGAAGATTTATTGGGGGAATGTGAGGATTTTGGTTGATTTCGAATGTGGGCTCCCTGATGATTCCTGTCGATGGGGCTTGCTTGGTTGATGATGGAGGTTGATGCTTCCAAGTGTCAGGTGCATCCGGTAGGGGCGGCGTGGTAATCGAAGATTGGGACCGAAGATCAGGCTCCTGAATTCGGACGGTTCGCTGAGGTGGGCGGTCACGTTGGAGTTGCTCTGGAGGGATGCGGGGTACGAATGGGCTGAGATCAGGAGTAGGGTGCCCAGGGCGAAACGGAGGGAGGTAGCGAAGGGTCGAGTTCATCTTGTAGGAGAAGATTTTGGACATGGTGGAGACAGCCAGAGGCCGGTAATATTCAAGCCAGTAATCGTCAAAGTGGGAGAGCGGCTCCTTGGGTCGGATGGGCAGAGGTGGGAATTCTCTTTCGTTCAAGAATTCGGGCGTGTACCAAGAGATGTAGTTTGGACGCCTTTTCTGCAAGTAGGATCTGGGATCGGCGTGGTGTAGGTAGTAATCCGTGGCAAGATCCCAGAGCATTGGAGCGCCTTGAGCAAAGATGTAGTTGCCCAGGAAAAGGTTATATGCTTCCTGTCGCTGGGCATCCAGGAAAGAATTGTTGTAGTATCGCTTGAAACTTTCAACCATATCGCGCGAGTGGCTACTCCACTGGTTGATCTTGCGGTACGTGGCCATGGTATTGACCAAGTGAGATCCTCCATACTGGATGGCAATGGTGTCCCCGTGGTCATGCCACATGTTGGTAAACAGATTAACGGCGTCGGTATCATACTCCACAGTTGTTTCATGGATGACTCCGAGGGCATGCAGCTGGTAACCAAGTGCCCTTTTGCCAATGACAAATTGCGCTGCATTTGTCCGATCAAGACAGTCAATGCAGTTTGTCCGTGCGACACCGTTCTGCAGTCGCAGACCGGATTCCACATCCTGCGCATTCTTGAAGAAGCCGGTCCTCGGGATGATATCTCCAGCAATGTCTTCCAAAGTCTGGATGACGTCTTGATCACGGCTCTTTGCCGCGCGGCTCATGTCCCACGCCTTGTATATGAGCTTCTTGCCCTCGGGTAAGAATTGGTTCAAGTAGGTCACCGCGTTGGTAAACTCTTGAAGAAGCTTGGACTCCCTGGGGGTGCGCTCTCGCGATTTGACGAGATTGAGGATATATATCGGAGCTCCGTATCTCTCAAACAGATTATCAAAATGCAACGCGGCAGCGGAATAGAAAGGATCGACAAGATTCAACTCGATGGCGGGTTTTGGTGACACACCAGTATTCTCTTGAGTCCAATACAGAGGAATACTTCCACGATGCTGCACATAAGACGTATAGTTGGGGTTTGCATATAGCTCAGGGCCAGCGGAGTGGAAGGATGTGGTGGTTTGTTCAGAGACGATTTGCTCGGTCTCGACGTCGTTGGCAACAAAGCCCAAGTCATTTGCACCGCGCTTGAGGAAGCGCGCTCCCGCAAAAAACCGGGATCGACGAGCGATGATTGTGATGTAGACCACTCTTCCATAGACACTCAGTTTAGACTGGTCCACGTAGCCATGAATGATCGGGAGACACCATTCATAAGGATGTTTCAGAGCACTAATTGCCGGCGTGAGTAAATGGTGATTCCAAATGAACATCGTGTTGTAGTCTTTAAAAATAGATCGAGAAGCACCTTCATGATGAGCTTTTCGTTCTCGGAAAATGTTGTGCTGAAGACAGCGCGTAAGATCGTAGGAATAACTGAAGTAAAATGATCTCGTCAGGTCGAGATTGCCCAGGATAGCCCTGTATCTCTCCTCCTCGGACTGTTTTTCGGGTTTCAATTTCGATGACTCGGCTGGCGTCAAGGAGACCAGTTCGGTCTCATCGATCTGATAGACATTGTGACCGCCTAGCACAGCGACTTGGCTTCGCTTGGTGACCAGGAGCATGTAGTAAGCGCCGGTAAAGCGGACGAAGCCAAGGAGAGCCCACGCGCTGCATTTCTGCTTCAACCCGCCAGAGCTTTTATTTCCGTCATCGATCGCATCCAGCAGCTGGACCATCTCTCTTTTTGTGTAGACCATGTCATCTTCGGTGATGCTCAACTCGCCCGACTCGGATGTGCGGTCAATTTTAAGGATCCGGAAGCGCGTCTCTGAAAGATTGATGCCGACCATGTAGAACCGAGTCGCAGTCTCGTAAAGTGTGAATTTGTGCATGCGGTTGATACCCTCGTCCTCTGCATCCACGCCAGATCGATGTTTTTGCGCGAAAGTCGGGCTCGACTCCCGCTCGAAGGAAGTGGCAACCCGAGGCTCTTCATCTTCCTCTTCGGGGGGGAAATTAGACGAGATCGACGGCTCCCCAGCTAGCTCCGTTGTAGCTGGTTGAAGCTGAACACGCCCCGTGTTGATTGATCGGTCGGAGGTGGGAGTGCTTGGTTCCGCCGATTCCAGATCACCAGATTTCCTTGTCTTCGCATCATTGCTGGCTAGTGGGAGGTGGTCATCGATTGAAGGATCAGATACCGGCCCTACTAGTGTCACGTCGTCGAAGCTCTCCATCGCTCGCTCGAGAAACTAGCTATCGCAGTCGGTTGGCATCTGGTGCTGGAGGTGCTTGGAGCTTTCCCCACAAACGTGACGTCGTTAGGCCGCACTTGCGTTGGTGCCTGAGGAATCAGCGGCCTTTTGTGTAGTTCAAGACTCGACAATTTGACATCAGAACATTGGGCAATAATGGTGGATTTTGTGGGAACAAAACCCCTGTTGTGGAATTTGACAAGATATGACGCAAGTTAGACTGCAGAGAAAATAATTGATTATTTCTATCTGCATTAATTTTTCACTCGAGAAATGTCGCATCTAATAGAGGCGGCCTTCACAACCACGAATAACAGGAGCATCTGTTGACCGGAGAATGAGAAGCTAACAGGAGGAAGGTGTAAAATGCATAGGAGATTAAACTTTGTTCCACACATTTTTTCTTGTCACTTAGTTGAATAATCAAAGAGGGCGAATATGCGAACACGCCCTACGGTATACAGGACGATCGCGTGGGACTTTATCGAGCGCATGGTATCAGTTTGCGACGATTTAAAGTCGCGCACCTTTCTGGAGATGTAGACCCATTGTGGGGAGTCGTTTAAGTCCGAATTTATGGGAAGAAACGCATATCTCTAGGCAATTATGTGATTGTCATCCGGCAGAGTCCGATATGGTCCCTAGGGATACAAAGGAACATTGGTAGGCGAAGCGAGGGAGTCGGCGAGAAGGAGACATACATCTGGGAGAGCAGATGATAGGGCCGAGGAGATAAAATGCCGAAGGACTCTCTGGAGAGTGACGTGAGGGTAGAAGAAGTCTTTTAGAAACTCTCGAGGGAGGTGTGAGGAATCCGACGAGTGGGCTGGTGAATCGTCTTGCCTGGATGAGGGAGTCACGAGTGGAGGAATCTTCAACACCTCTTACTATCAACCATACTGTCAAGGAAAGTTACGCGTGTAGCCCCATAAACACAGACTTATGTACCACTCCCGTTCCTAGGAAGCTTTTAGGCATCTCGGGGAGTCGGGGTATACTAGTCCGTCACGGTGAATAGAGGCCAAGGCAGAGTCTCATGTAAGCCCCATTTCGCCGCCCCATTGCATCCATGGATGTCTACATATGATGTCTGAACATTATAGTAGGTAGTACTGACAGAAATTGTATGGTGGTGAAACCATACCTAGTCATCCCTTTACATCCTCGTCCCGCCTGGCGCCTGGCGCCGTGGTACATTTTAACCTATGAGAGATTAGTAGACGGCTTAGATGATGAGATAGAAATAAAGGGATCTAGAAAAGGTAAGTCTTACTTAGCTCACGAGGTATTTCATGAATTCATGTATACCTGGTAACCCTAGACTCACGATATATTGCTAGGAGCGGCGTTCTACTTGGTTGCAGAGAGCCGTCACTGTTGCTTTATATAGCTTCAAACCGATAGTATGGCAAGATATAGTGCACATTGCGAGGGCAGGA
>JAXQJV010000558.1:0-17354 GCA_037042255.1 Penicillium sp. PG106-07D
CACTTTACAAGACTACGACGGTGTCATTCCATTACAAAAGTTGTTGCCATTCAACCAAAAGTTCGAATTGCCTGATGGCTTACATCGCCGATGGCCCGGGTGTCGCCTATTACTCGATGCACGACCGCAATGCGCTCCATGTTGGTCTCGGTGAGAAGGCCGCGCCAATGGACCTCACGGGCCGTAACTTCCAGCTCTCTGCAACTGACTGCTTCGGCTACGATGTCTACAAGACCGATCCTCTCTACAAGCACATTCCTCTGCTGATCAAGGCTACACCAGAAGGCTGCGTTGCCTTGTTCTCGACAACACATGGACGGGGCTCGTGGTCCGTTGGCGCTGAGATTGATGGCCTTTGGGGTCATTTCAAGATCTATCGTCAGGACTATGGTGGTCTAGAGCAGTATATGATCGTCGGAAAGACGATCAAGGACATTGTTCGCTCATATGCCGAACTGGTCGGCTTCCCGCTGTTGGTTCCTCGCTGGGCGTACGGATACATCTCTGGTGGTTACAAATACACCATGCTGGATGATGCAGACAAGGCTCTGGTCAGGTTTGCCGAGACGCTACAGGAACACGGAATCCCCTGCTCTGCTCATCAGATGTCGTCTGGGTATTCCATCGCCGCTGTGGAGCCCAAGGTTCGCAATGTCTTCACATGGAACTATGAGCGCTTCCCAAATCCTCAAGAGTGGATCTCCAAGATGCATGAGCACGGTATTCGTCTCATCACCAATATCAAACCTTTCCTGCTAGCTTCGCACCCCGACTTCCAGCGACTTATCGACGGTCAATGCTTCTTTAAGGATCCTGAGACCGGCAAGCCTGGCTATATGCGTCTATGGAGTGCCGGTGGAGGCACCGGCGGTGACGGCTGCCACATTGATTTCACCTCTGAGGTCGCTTTCAAGTGGTGGCTTGAAGGTGTCAAGAGCCTGAAGAAGGTCGGTATTGATGGCATGTGGAATGATAACAACGAGTACACGCTGCCCAACGATGACTGGACATTGGCTCTTGACAATGCCATGGTCAACAAGGACGCGAAGCAGATCACTGAGAACAATGTCGGCCAATGGGGTCGAGCCCTTCACACAGAGCTCATGGGTAAATCTTCCCACGACGCTCTGCTTGATATGGAGCCCAATGTCCGACCTTTCGTCCTCACCCGAAGTGCTACTCCCGGTACCATGCGGTACTGTGCTAGTACGTGGAGCGGTGATAACGTCACCAGCTGGGAAAACATGAAGGGGGCGAACGCTTTGTCTCTGAACGCGGGCATGTCCCTACTACAGGTAAGATGAACCCGATCTAGAATCCTCCCGGAACGGCGGACCAGAAAACAAGGAGGAACCAGAGCAAGTAGGCTTGAATTGCTTCCTGGCTCTCCTTCCAGACCGTTCTACTGCAATTTACTAACCATTGCTTTCTTCTAGTGCGAGGGACACGACATCGGCGGCTTCGAAGGCCCCCAACCCTCACCCGAGCTCCTCCTCCGCTGGATCCAACTAGGCTGCATGTCTACCCGCTTCGCAATCAACTGCTTCAAAACCTCCCCCGACAACAACGCCGTCGGCGAAGTCATCGAGCCCTTCATGTACCCCGAGATCACCCCACTTGTCCGCGACGCCATCAAACGCCGCTACGAGATCCTGCCCTACATCTACTCGCTCGGACTGGAGAGCCACAAGCACGCATCACCCGTCCAACGCTGGATCGGCTGGGGCTACGAGTCAGACCCGGAGGTCTGGAACAACAAGACTCTCAAGGAGGGCGAAGAGCAGTTCTGGCTCGGCGATACCATCCTCGTCGGTGGCGTCTATCATGCCGGCGTCACAAGTGCAAAGGTCTATCTCCCCCGCAAGAGCGGTGATGTCTTCGACTATGGCTATGTCAACATGAACGCTCCATACAACTACCTTGCCGCCGGGCAATGGGTAGAGATTGAGTCGCAGTGGCGCGAGAGCATTCCTCTTCTCGCCAAGATCGGCGGTGCCATCCCCGTCGGCAAGGACGTTCATACCCGTGTCCTGGACGACGAGACGGCTGCCTCGCAAGGCGTGAAGGAGATTGATGATTACCGTGGTGTGGAGGTCTTCCCGCCGCAGGGCAGCTCGCATGGCACCGTGTTCACGAATACCTGGTATGAGGATGATGGTATCTCGCAGCAACCCAAGACTGCGGTGTACACCCTTAGCTATAGCTCGACCGAGGAGAAGGTCCTGGTGCACTTTGAGCGTGACGAGACCGCCGGCTTTGTGCCTGCGTGGAAGGAGGTGGATATTATCCTTCACAATGGCGACACTCGCCGTGTGTTTTCTAGCTCCGGACAGGAGGTTGTCCACATCGGGACGGATTCTCGGGGTCGGGCTGTGTACACTATCAAGGCTTGAGGTTTTGGGTGATCGTGGGTTTCTTCCCTCCAAGGGAGACGTCCCTTATGAAACTCCATTTTTGGGGCCATTGATGAAATATAGACGTACGAATATTGTGGAATAGAGATGAATAGATCGATTGATTTCAAAACGAGTGGGATGACTTGGACTACTAGAATGACCATACTTGAGTGTATCAGGTGTGCGTGTGTCATCTCAATTCAAGGAAGCTTTCAATGATATGTAAATGGTAATATTTTAGCTCCAATCGATCAGACATGCATGGAAAACAAGACAGCAAAGAAAATAACTTGTTAATACATAATGTGCTAACGCCCACGAGGCAAGGAATCATCTATACAGTACATGGCCAGGAACCCGGCACTCTCCCATGCAATTATCCTAAGTCCACACCACAGACTTCTCTAGGTCTAGGCCTGCTTTCCCTTCTCCAATTCCGAACCAGGCGGTGCCTGACCCGTAAGCGGATCCAGACGCAACTGGCGTGCCGTAATAGGCTCATACGCCGTCTTCCCCTGAGCAGCCATCTCCAGACGCCTCTTCTGGCCCGCCTCACCAGCCCGGCCCAGGATGCCAGCAATCAAGCAAGTGCCACGAAGAGTATCATCGTTGGCGGGAATCGGGTACGTGACACGGGTCGGGTCAGCATCAGTATCAATAATGCCGATAGTAGGCACATTGTTCAACCCACACTCATGCAGCAGGACCACATTCTCCAACGGGTTCAGCACAATCACCAAGTCCGGCTTCACGGACGGACGATCCGCAAGATCGGCCTTGAACTCGGGCAACTCCTCATCCAGGGCATTTACAACCTTGGTCTCGCAGTGGCCGAGAATCTGCTGCCCGTTCGTGAGCGAGCCGGGGATCCACCGCTCGAAGATGTGGTAGCCCTTGGCCAGCTCGGCGGCTCGCACGACCGCTCGCTTCTGGCCCTTGCGGGTACCAGCGAAGAGGATGATACCGCCGCGAGCGGCGACTTCCTCGACGACCTTTGCGGCGCGTCGGAGGTATGCTGCCGTCACATCGAGGGAGATGATGTGCACGCCCTCGCGGATACCAAAGATGTACCGGGAGTTCTGCGGGTTCCAGCGCGACGTCGAGTGGCCCAGGTGTGTGCCTGCGGCGAGAAGCATCTCGAGGGTAATGTCGGAGGGCTTGGGGGGATTGCGGATTATATCTTCGGGGTCATAGGATTCTTGCACGGATGAACCGAGGGTGTTGAATTTGTGCCCTGGAAGACGTAGCGTTGTTAGTGGGTTGGGTTCTAGTGTTCTTCTCGGCGAAGGGTTGGGTGATGCTCACTCCGCGTCTCCAGTTCACCCCATTGCTGTCGGGGAGTGAGCTGTGCACTATTCCTTGAAGCCTGCACGACCTCGTGCAGGGGGTTCTCTGCGGGAGCGACGGACTCCTTAAGGGGCGTTTGCACTGCTGTGTCGACCGGTGTCTCTGTAGAAAGGAATCGAGCGTATGCCGGGGCCTGGCGGTTGAGAGCGAGCAATTGGCGGCCTGTAAGGAATTGGGGGTTAGTCGATCATGCTGTTGACAACGGAGGTGCAATTCGTGATCACATACTCTGCCGCATACATAAGTTCCGTACAATCATGGTGGATATGGTCGCTGAGCTGGCGCAAGAAGCATGTTCAAGATTCCCGTCCGCGCGAACTTTTGTCGGGCTTGGCAGATGGCCTGTCTTTGGCCTTGGTGCCTGAGGCAGGAGTTAGGCCACACACACGCTAGTCCCACTTAGTTCGGCAGCGGTCGGGTAAGATCCGCGTAAATACGGAGGAATGTGGCAACTTGTCCAATTGTCATTCATGGTAAGATTATGTGCATTAGTTATTGCTTACATTGCGTACATCTACGGAGAGGCCGATCATGGCGTTTTAAATGATGCAATGCAATTCTGATTCTCCACGAGAAAACGTTCCTTGATATCAATGCAAAACGGTCGTGGTACACATAGAGAAACTTAAAGAATAGAATGCAAAAGTGGACCATCGTAAGAGTAGGAACAAAAGCAGTCCCGTGGAAGCGCAAGCCAGCCAATTTCCGTAAAAGACAAAAAAAGGAAATTCATAAATGTGTCGAGGTCGTCACAGTGAGAGCGCGCGGATCAAAAGAAACCCCACGGCTCAGAGAGCATAAACAACCGAGCTGTTTACTTCTTGAAGAAACCGCCGAGCTGGTCCATCATGCTGCCACTGTTGCTGCCCTGCTGGCTAGGGGCACCGCCGTAAGGACCACCCTGGTAGCCGGGGCTGGCATCACGCTTGTGCTTCTTGACGGCATCCTCAGCAATGCTACCGATGATGGCTCCACCGATGGTTCCGAGAAAGCCGTGGTTGGCCTTGTGGCCTGCAAATCCACCGGCGGCACCACCGGCGAGAGCTCCCATCAGACCACGCTCACCCTCTTGGGCCTGGCCAGGAGCCTGCTGCTCGTCATATCTGTCATAGAACTGTTAGCATGGAGTCTATACAATGAAGAAATGAGAACGATGTGGAATAGACATACCCGGCGCGGTTGTGGTCCTGACCGTAACCCTGCTGCTGCTCACCATACTGGTGCTGCTGCTGCTGCTGGCCGTAGCCCTGCTGACCACCGTACTGTTGTTGTTGCGATCCGGAGCTGTAGTAATCATTGGAGGAGCCCTGGCCCTGGCCTTGTTGGTGGTGCTGGTTCTGGTTGTAATCCTGGCCGTAGCCGCCCTGCTGACCGTAGCCCTGCTGGGGGTAACCTTGCTGGGGGTAGCCCTGGCCTTGTTGGGGGTAGCCACCCTGGTTGTAGCCCTGGTTGTAGTCGCCGTAGCCAGACATGACTGTGTGTGTAGAGTGAAGATTGAAAGGTTGGAGGAAGATGGAAGAGAGACGGGTGATGGAGGAAGGATGATCTGATGATGTGAGAGCGGGACAAGGAGGGGTCGGGGCCTTTATATAACTTTGGTAAATTGGTACCCGTCCCTCCGGTAATAGCGTTGATTACATCGAGAATACTCTTTCGTACCGTGTTCAGAGTTCAAAGAGTGGAGATCATAGGGTTCGATCACGTATCACGTATCATAGAAGGGTACATGATACGTACATCTTGTCATGCAAGTCCAATAACTCTTCCATCGGAGCCACAGGGCTGACGGAACTGCCCCCACATGGTCGCAGATTTCCGGAAGGACGAGGCGCAGTTCATCAGCCTCGCACTGCTTGCCCGCTTTCATCGTGGGTACAGCACCTCTCTCTGGCTTCTATTATTACTATTGCTCATGGTTCCTCGGTCGCAGTTCAGTATTGCAGAGCACCGCCACAGGCAAGACGTACAGCCCTTTGTGGTAGCAATCTTGTGGCTATGCCAACCAGAAGGCTAAGCCACCAATCTCCGCGGCTGTGGCCCTGACGCGTACCATACTGGAGCATCTCGTAATAACTTGTAATCAATTGCGCTTAATCATAGTGAAGCTCAGTAAAATTCATACGAAGATTACGTTACCTTCTTGGCCCTGAAAATAGCACACGTAGCTCCTGCACCTTACGGCCTTCACGGAGCTACGCCAAGTACACCGTACCCGGGACCACAATGATTTCTTCCCAAACTTCCATGATCAAGCAATATGGTAATCGCGATTTCTTCGTCCGTCAAAGTCTTCCCCAACGCCAAGATTCCGTCATAGTGTGACTCCACTCGGCGTGCAAGAATCGATAGATTTGATACCCATTCAGCATAAATTATTCTCGTTGCCTAGCGGCGCTAAGCCCCAAGACTAATCGCCCGCTTGGCTCTGTGTAACCCATTATTGATCCCCCTCAGCCCTGTCCTTGATACTTTAGTCCGTACAGGCGGCAATAACCAATAACGATACCATACATACAATGATACGGCCCCTCCATGATGGATGATGTCGGGCGGTCCGACATTTGGAGGGGGTGAACGCCCGCAAATTGCCCTGATGTGCCAGTGGTCCGGCGGTAAGTTGGAACTTGGAACCATGCGCCGCTCGGGTCTGCCGATAGGTTTGTATGACCCCCTGGTCAGCTGGCCCTCTGGGACTCCGTACACTAGTCTACATAGAGTTTCAGATTTGATAGCTTTTATCTTGTTCCATGGTAGTCCGTGTTTGAAGTGTCAAGAGTATTCCTATTGCAGAAACAGATATTATCAGCATGGATCCTTGCGCTTGACAACGAACAATTTGTTGCCTAGTCGGCCGTTCTGACATCGACACAAAGCGCAGCCATCGAGTCTTCTTCGAGGACACAATGAAGATCAGACGCCTGCGTCTGTCACACATCCCAGCCGAGGTGTCCCATCTGGGTGGGCCGGGTGACTGTGTTTGATTCGGACTGTGGCTTCCATGCAAAGGTCCTTCCTCGACCTACTGACCACACTATTTATTCTAAAGGTGCAACAGAGTTGAATCACAACTCCTGCCCTTTCCGTCTTCGCACTCCGTGTCTTCAGTCCTGCTTCTATGAGACTTTGATAAACCATCTTCTCTTGTCGCTGAGGCGCCGCCTAGGATTATGGCATGGATCCTGTCCTTGGTACCACCTACGCAAGCCCCAAAGTCCTCAGCATTTTGATATGCGACCATACCCATCATCCCTATTCCCGTGACCTCGATGGTATTCCCACTCGCTTGTCCACATATAACTCAGCTCGAGGTTTCAGGCAAGATCAACTAGGCTGATCGGCAATACACTCGCTGTGTTTTTTGCTTCTCAGAACCCACCAAGGTCCCCAACTCTAGTCTCCTACCACCAAAAAACCAAGAGCCCGGTCCACTCGGCTGTAGTCCTACCTAAAGGGTCAGAATGACCAACGCCGTGCGATCGACCGCATCCGCGGTGGAAGACCCCAAGTATTTGCGAGAATTTGTAATCCAATCATCTATACCACATGGCTATCTGTAAAGATCAGATGAACCCATCGATGCCGCCCTCTACCCGACTACTTTCGGCTCGGTTTCTCCTTGTGTTGAACGGTCATGACTTGCACCGCATGAACCTGCTGATCCGCTCTGTAATTCGTTTTTCTTAATTTTTACAGCTCCTCTTGACCAGACCGTGACATTTGAGATTATTATGGGTCCCGCGAATCTGATATAAAACCAGGGAGCCGGGCCGATCATCAGTGACGTACCAATTCCTTATCCTTGCATAAGTCATTATATTGCATTTCATCCCGTATATTTGTGTGTTGTCTATCCTTGGTTTTCGTCACGGATTTCCTGCTATCACTCAGATCGGTTTTTCTTTGAATCAATATGTTCTTGCGTTCAGCGTATGTATGTTTCATCTTCTGCTTGGCTGCCGTGAGAGCGAGGAGTCCGCCCAAAGTGTACATGATTCGACATGCAGAGAAACCCCCCAACTCGGACGATCATGGCTTGACCCTAGATGGCATCAAGCGATCCCTGTGCCTGCGCGATGTTTTTGGCGAGCATTCAGTCTACAATATCGGACATATCATGGCGCCTACCGTGAAGTGGAGTGAGTCGATAACTCTCAACTCTCAGTACTCTCCAGACGGAGATCAATTTGCTTAGGAAGAAATTGATAGACTGACCCTGCGCTATCGCAGATGGAAAGCATCGGCGAGCGTACATGACCGTTCTCCCTCTCGCCAATGATCTCGGGCTTGAAATTGACACCCACTGCTCGCGCAAAGATACACAATGCGTCGCTGATTCTATACGGTCCTATGACGGCCCGGGAAACATCCTGATTGCCTGGCGACACAAGAACATGGGAACAATACAGGAGAACTTGGGCTCCCGAGATCCCCTTGATTACCCCGAAGATAGGTAGGTGCCGAAGATTTCACGGTTCTGATTCTGATTCTGGGCATTCGTAACGTTGTCACTGTATAATGTACGGCTAGCCATTGGCCTCACAATCGCCTAATGCTTCTCGGTCGGGAAGCCTATTTTCAGGAGCAACCCCCGGCAAGGTTTTTACTGCACAGATGCTGACTTATTAGATTTGACCTCATCTGGACGATTCCATTCCCATATGAGGAGGTCACGGATATTCGAAGCGAGTTCTGTCCAGCTCTCGACTCCCGACCCTCGCTACTAGCACAGGGATGAGCTGAAGGGCATCGCCTGCCGTTCTCACTTGGACCTATTTCCTGATGTTCATATAAAGAGATGCAACACTCTGGAATGGCCGCATACAAAGGAGCGATTCGATTCCGTCTGAGTTAACATGGAGTATACAGATGCGGAGAAATCACAATTCCACTCTACCCTATTGCCCGTTGACCTCGTGTGGGTGGAAGATGCCAAGCAGATCTAGACCAAGCCTGAGTAGTCAGTGACTTTGCATGATTGTCCATGGCCCTTGAACCTTCCTCATATAGATAGAAATTAGGCCAGGTAGGCCAAGTGGATCAACCCCAGCCGTTCGAATTGTCCTTTCCCATGAGGGGAAAAATTTACGACATGGTAGAGTGGGACCAAACAAAGGAACCTAGTTCACAGCAGGACCTTGGGGTCCAAAGGGAAGATACTCGTTGAAATAATTATTATGAACAAGATGTCCCATTTCGCTGCAGTATTGACTCTCAACCTCAGTTTCCATCTCCCAACCCATCAAAAACTCATACCATCACCATCATGCAGTTCTTCAATTATCCAGGAACCGAAAGCAATTCAGAATCCTTCCACTACTCTCAAGCTGTCAAAATCGGCACGATGGTTAAAACATCTGGCCAAGGCGGCTGGGATGAAAGCGGAAAAATCACATCCGACGTTGAGAAACAAGTCGCCGTCGCCTTCGAGAATGTCGAAAAAGCCCTGAAAGAGGTCGACTCGCGCCTTTCTTGGGAGAACGTCTACGCGGTCCGCAGCTACCATATCAACATGGAGGAGACTTTTGAGATGGTCACTAGCAACTTCAAGAAGTTCCTTCCGGGCAACCGCCCGGTTTGGACATGCGTGGAAATTGGAAAGCTGGGGATTGAGGGGATGGTGATTGAGATTGAGGTCGAGGCTCATTGTGCGTTCTAGAGGCTGCTGTTGGTTCAGACCGAGGGATTTTAAGGTTCAAGTATTAGGGGATTTTGTGTGTGGTCATCTGTCAAGAAAAAGGTTGAGAAATAAAAATGCCACCTTACACTTCCATGTTCCCGTACAGTCCAACGAGGCTATTTATCTGGTGAAACGCTTCAAAGATGTCTTTTTAGTTACAAATAAAGGCCCATAGCTTGCAATTGAGACAATCCATCGTATCTGTGGCACATTCCAAGTTTCCACGAGATATGAACTATTGAGAGGGTTTGGAGAAAGCTGACTATGCTGAATCGGGAAGGTCTTTGGGCAACACCGGATTCAACACTCAAACCCCGAGATGATGTGGAATCAGGAAGCAACGATGATTACACTACTCTAGGTAGAATTAACAGAAAGCTGAGCTGAAGGTTGCGCATACATGAGAGATCTGATTCCTTCCTTGACTGGCCAGATCCTGTTGATTTGTACAAGCGTTCAATCATTACCTCATTCTGCTTTCCCTTCGTGCCTTTATTAGTTTATTGACAAGACCTATAATACCAAGACATCCCTCCCCAAAGAAGCAAACATGTCCGCCCAGGTCCCTTCCTGTTTTTGTGACTGCCAGAGCTCTTCCAAGGCGGCTCGAATGCTCAACAGGGAATTGAAGCGAATCGTACGGTAGATGCAGTCTAGTTTTTCAAGTATGTCCTTCTGATGATCGGTGGTGAATGAATGAGCACCGACAACATAGACAGGAAATATGAGACAATTGTGCACCTTGGAACTGCTGCTAATGGCATTGATACAGCCCATGCAGAAATTCACGTGTTGCTGTACCAAATGATGCCTCGGTGGCAGTCCACAGACCGCGCGGTACAAATATATCAGCGCACTATGCTGGAACGCCCTTGTAAAGGCAATGGTCTGATTCGTTCGTTCGAGTTCGCCTCGGGAAACGGTGTCCTCCTCCGGACAATCAAAATGATCTAGACTCAAGACTTGAAAGACCGGTTGTAGGCACCTCTCAAAGTCTCGAACCTTTTCAATTTCAAGCTCCTCCTCACCGTCATGTATTGCCTGGCGGTAGAAAGCTAGCTGTGCCATGGTGCGAAATACAGCGGCCAAGGTGATGCCGTAGGTCTGTTTCTCCCACCAAACGGGACCGCGCTCAATATCGAGCCAGATTCTAGCGGGGAAACATGGTGTTCGATCATCGAGTAAAGCCCGAGTCAGATCCGTCGAGGCAAATTCGGACAGCAGCATATGCGGAATCTCTTTCTCAGTCTCGTCGATGAGCGCACTGAATCCACCAAGTTGCTCCACGATTGCGCGCACTCCAACCTGGTGACTCGTCGTCGATGCCGACTGCTCCGTGCAATCAATGTAGCCATCCAGAAAGTACAACAGCAAGACGGCGACAAGTACCCGCGAGAGCGACCCATTATTTGAGAGACACTCCCGTAATTGCTTGCGAACCGATCCCAGACAATTTGACCGCTTATCGGTGATGACCTGTTGATGGAACGGACTGTTATCCTGTTGAAGAAGCCGATGCGCCTCTGCTAATTCGCACATGGCTAGCAACACGGGCTCCGATTCTAAGGCGAGGGAGATCGGTGGGGGACACGGCTGGGTCGCAGTCGACAGCAGTGGCCATAGTGCTGCCTGAAAGTAGTCGAGAGCTTTCAGTTCCCCGGAGGCTAGGCTTGTGCTGTCGAATATCTGCTTAGGGAGGCTTAATTTTGGAGGACTCGCGGGTGTCTGATATGAGATGGGAGCCGATTTGGTGGGACGTGAATTCCATCGCACGAGGATCTTGCCAAAACTGCACTTGGCTCCGGAGAGAATACAACGGCGACATTGTGGTTGGCTGAGATCACATTTGACGCGGCGCTGTTTGCATGGCCAGCAAGATCCTTGGACTGTTCTTTGGCGCTTTGGAGGCATGACTTCACGCTTCTCTTGTGATGGTGGTTTGTGGACAGAGCTGAGTTGAAGAGGGAGGGGTATCGTCGCCGCTGGAAGAAGAGGGAACTATCTGAGAGGGTTGAGTCTTGGGGACCGTGACGAAAGATTAAATTAGAGTAAAGATTGGCCTGATAAACTGGTCCAAGCCTGGCAATGGGCTCAGGAGATGGAGCCGAAGATAAGGATACGCTGGGGATGCTCGCAAAAATCGAGGTAGCTGTCCCAAAATTTTTGAACCAGCAGGGCTTCCGAGACTACCGTGCTGACAGCATGTCTCTGAAAATTGGCAATGCTCAAGCACTCATTGAGATATCATCTAAGAAGAGATCAGTTCTCGCGTTCGAAAATGCGGGGAAATTGCCTCGGGCCTTCTTATCAGTCGTTCCGCGTCTCCAGCGCTCAGGTGCCGAGTAGTCGCCAGCGAAAGGCTATTTGACCTGCCGAGTCTGGTTAGTGGCTTGCCGTGGCCAGAAAAGTTACCCAGAAGGGCATAGTCGATTGAAGTGTTGACTATTGCAAGAAACAAGTGACAATCAAGGCGACAAAGTCTATCATCCTCACGCTTCATTATTTAAAGAATGGCTGCTTTGCTCTCCCGGTTGAAGTTTGACAACCAGGCAAGCGCGACCCAACGCTGTTTCGGTAGCCCCACGATGATATCTACCGCAGGTTTCCCAGTGCCTTCAGGGCCTCTTTCTCTTCTTGGACTTGTGTTCTCGGTGATCACCTGGCTATGCCTAAGGTGGCCATTTCATTCCAAAGCTGAACATCTTGCAGTTGCCAAGGAGAAGGATGGCCCAACGGAGGATGAGGAGCTATTCGTCGCTCCCCTGCCCGCCCCAGTGACTGATGACCCTTTAAATACTTCACCTAAACTATATCGTCCCTTCAGGCATGGTCCGAATTTCATCACGATGGGGATCCGCAAACTCAGTTGGGACAACTGGATCGAAATGGACTCATACTTTCTTCGATATCACGACATGAAGGCATCTGAGTTGAAGAAGGAGTTCAATGCTCATGTCAAGTATGTCGATAATGCAACGACGAAAGATGCCTGCTTCGAGCTATATGAAGAGTTGGTTCGATATTTGACGCACCGGTATCCCGAGGTATTTCGTTTGGAAGGAGGCAAAGTTTACAACACTTTGACGAAAGAGAGATTTCCTTTCCCTGCGTGTATGACGGACCTCTTTTACTTGGTAGTTGATCAGTCGAGCTCACAAAAGACCGCATTATAGCAACTCCAGATGAGGCACTGGCAACTTCGGCTCTCTTGGTCCAAGACGATTTGGTGATCATGGTCAAGAATGACGGTAAGCCTCCAAACTCCGTCATCACGGTATATGTGGAGCTGAATGTTGGTAGATGGTCAATACCACCTCGATGCTGCAGCAGTTTGCCTTCCCGGCTTCTGGCGTCTCCGGGAGAAATTTCGCATGTCTCTCGATACTCTACATTTCGAAGCAGGTGTACCTCACTATGCAGCAAAGTTGCAAAAGTCAATGAACCGGTTCTTTGAGAACCTCACTCCTGACAAGCCAGTGGAGAGAAATAATGTATGGCTGGCTTTATCACCTTAATCATCTGCGACGATACTCACAATGCCACTAGTTTTTCATTCAGCTTGATGATGGACTTCACTGGTCGCATCGTATGGGCGACCAAGCCGGCACAGAAGTCGCATGTAAGTCGGTCACTGACACAATAATAACATAGCTTGCTGACAGCCATGTCTGTGATAGCATGGGCTACCGCAAATAGCAAAGGTCTACTTATTGATGAGATCCACTTCCGCTCTGAGAGGCAGACGCTCCGTCGACTCCCCCGCTCCAAGGCCGTCATCTTTACTGTTCGTACGTATTTCGAACCAGTAACCCGGATCGCCCAGGAGCCACATATTCCCGGCCGTCTGGCGGAAGCTATTCGAAACTGGGATGAGATTGTGTCTTTCTATAAGGGCAAGTCTCATTGGGAGCAGATCCTGCTACCATATCTGGATGAGCAGGACCGGTTACAGAAAGAGCGAGGAATACTAGGGCACGAGGAGACGAACGCATTCCCTTTCTAGGGCGGGACAAAAGAATTGTACATATGCGCCTACTGCAGAAATCTATTTACCACATCAAGAAACTCGTCGGGTTTAGAAGAGAAGACAACATGACCAGTCTCGAAAATTTCGAGCTGGGATCCTGGGATCGATCTTTGTACGATGTGTGCAGTCTCAACCGGAAAAATGATATCTTTGGTTCCCCATATGACCAAAGTAGGCGACTGTATAGCCTTCGCATCACTTCGCAGGTCGTGAGGATTTGCAAGGAAGCTTCGCCAGAGAGCTGCTGCGATGGAAGCTCCCTCCCAAGACCTCGCTCGGGTTGCCGCCTTCTGCAAAATCGCTGTATCACTTGCTGACTGAGCCTTCATATACGCAGGAATCAGACACGGCAGTATGATGCGTGCTACCACCGGAAAGCCAAGGCAGTAACAGAACAAGCGGTTGAAGATATTCCAGCGTGTGAAGCCGCCCGTATTCACCAAAATGAGGGCCTGAACGCGGCCCGGATGAGTGATGGCCAGTCTCGCGGCCGCAAAGCCACCCACCGAGTTTCCTATGATTATGGCAGGAGGTAGATCAAGAGCGGTTACAAAATCTTGAAGAACCTCTGCCATCAAAAGTGCGCTCGGTTCTCGAGACTTGGAGGTGCTTTCTCGCGAGGCCCCATGCCAAGGCCAATCAAGTGTGATTGTCTGGAAACGATCGGCTAGTTGAAACATAATCGGGTCAAAGTCATGGGCATCGTGAAGCGAAGCATGCAACAACAGCAAGGGACGGCCCTCTCCGCGAATGGTATATGACACACTACCAGCTCGACTTGGCACCGAGGCGGACATGTTGATCTTTTCGTTTTCTCTTTGTGGGGGACACAGTTGGGCAATGGAGTATGCTCGAACTTGGCCAATGTTGCTAAGGAGTGAGAAATGAGACTGTCAGATGTCAGCATACGATGTGGCCACTCAGGTGAGTATCATTGGAGTTTTTGAAGCGGCTAACGAACCTAGTTCTGCTTTGAGTCAAGAATACGACATTGCCTCCCAGCAGAAAACAACCTCATGCCGATGTAGAACCATGAGGCTCGGCTGGTCAAGAACGGCCAAGAACACCCAAGGTCACTACCAACATGTCGAGAAATATTCAAGAACCTGGCTCACGTCACAGAAGAAGAGGAAGAAGAATCCTGAAACCCAAGACGGCCATTTGTCGGACTGTGCTTTACTCGGTTCGGGATCTCCCGTGTCGATCCTGATGGAATCCGCTCGCTTGCTGGCAAAGACGTGCCAGCCGATCCACCGTGATTGTCAGCATTGGAACAGGATGCGGATACCAAGCCCGATGGAGGGAATTTCGATATTGATGCCCTAGTTAAGCCCGATAGTCATCTCGTCGATCATGAGCAGCTATTGACCAAGAGTTCATGTTTGGGGCATCGGGAAACACTTCACGGGACGTCTAGAAAGGCCTCTCAAAAGAGAGCAAGTTGAACCATTTTTATCGTTCGATTATCCCTCTGGTCTCTGAGTTCAGGTCTTTGAGCTCTACAGTACCTCTAGGACGTTTCTATTCGGATACCTCTTTTTCTTGATCGGCCCTCTAAATCTCCGATTGATCGGCCCGATCCCTGGAGGATCAACATGATTTAGCCGAGTTGCAAAAACTGCAAGGCTCGATGAATTCCCAGATCCTTGTACCCCGTGGGGCACTTTGGGAATACAGAGAATTAGATCACTGTGCATCTTTGGAGATATAATGGTCGCACAGACCCGACAGACATGTTGAAAATCAAACCAGCATCTTCAACGCAAAATGTTGTGCCTGGATATCTTTACCATCGCCTTGCTGGCACCAGCAGTTGCATCTTCGGCTCTGCATCCGTCTCGCCGTCAATCTGGTCTAAGCGGATTTATTCAGTCGGAGTCGACGGCTGCTCTCCAAGGTGTCCTAAACAACATCGGAGCCAATGGTACCGGAGCGGCCGGGGCTTCCTCTGGCATTGTTGTGGCATCCCCTTCCAAAGTCAATCCGGATTGTCAGTGCCTCCCAATGAGTCTTTTATTACACGTATTGACAATGATTAGATTTCTATACTTGGACCCGAGATGCCGCACTGACTGTCACTATGCTCGTTGACCGTTTCATCGCGGGAGACAGCGCCCTGGAGTCGGTAATTCAGCAGTACATTGCCGCCCAAGCCAAGCTTCAGGCGGTTTCCAACCCCTCTGGAAGCTTGTCCGACGGCTCGGGTCTAGCAGAGCCCAAGTTTAATGTCAACGAGACCGCGTTTACGGGCGCTTGGGGCCGTCCCCAGCGGGATGGACCTGCTCTACGGGCAACGGCTCTCATTGCCTACGGCAACCAATTGATCTCCAAGGGAAAGGAGTCGGTTGTCAAGTCGAACATTTGGTCCATTGTATCCAACGATCTAAACTACGTGGCCCAGTATTGGAATCAAACTGGATTCGACCTCTGGGAAGAAGTCCAAGGCTCCTCTTTCTTCACCATCGCTGCGCAGCACCGTGCCTTGGTGGAGGGAAGCACTTTCGCCAAAGCTCTAGGAGAGACTTGCGCCGGCTGTGACTCCCAAGCTCCTCAGGTCTTGTGCTTCTTGCAAGACTTCTGGAATGGCACGGCAGTTATCTCTAACTTGGCGAACAATGGGCGGTCCGGTCTAGATGCAAACTCTTTGATCAGCTCGATCCATACCTTTGACCCCAGTGCTTCCTGTGACGACACTACCTTCCAACCATGCTCGTCCCGCGCTCTGTCTAACCACAAGCTTGTTGTTGATTCCTTCCGTTCGATCTATACCATCAATAGTGGCAAGAAGGCTGGAACTGCTGCTGCAGTTGGACGTTATAAGGAGGACACCTATCAGGGCGGCAATCCATGGTATTTATCTAATCTTCCCATATGCATAGGCGATGATAACAGAAACTAACTGACTCTAGGTATTTGACAACACTCGCTGCGGCTGAGCAGCTCTATGATGCTCTCTATCAGTGGAAGACTCAAGGATCTCTGTCAATCACGCAGACAAGCCTTCCCTTCTTCCAAGATCTTGTCTCTTCTGCTGCGATCGGCAACTACTCGAGCTCATCGTCAACCTACTCTTCTATCACGAGTGCTGTCAAGGGATACGCGGATGGATTTTTGTCCATTGTTCAGCAATACACCCCCAGCAACGGATCTTTGGCTGAGCAGTTCACCCGTGATAACGGTACTCCGGCCTCAGCAGGCGATCTGACCTGGTCTTACGCAGCTTTCCTGACTGCTGCAGCTCGGCGTGATGGAACAGTGCCTGCTAGCTGGGGAGCTTCAAGTGCCAACAAAGTCCCTTCTCAATGCCAAGGAGGCTCGGTCACTGGCTCATACGCGACTCCCAGTGTCGGCTCGTGGTAGATATCCGAGTTTTATCAGGATGGAACTCTAATTGAACTTACGGATATCCTCAAGGTATTGAGATAGATGGTGATAGGAACATGATAAAATGAGCTGTTATCATTGATCCTCTCCCCTGATAATGACTATGTACAATGGAATTTTCGGTCATGGAACGAATCAACTCAATACCTTAGGCTGGCTCACGCGTTACCGTAATTGTCGTGTGTTGGTATACTTGAGGCACGGGTGCGAGCTCGATCCCTTCTTTGGAGACGATCGCATCGGTAGAAGATCCTCTTTGAAACGTTGTGCAGACCGTTGAGACGTGACCTTGGTCTTCTGACTGCATTGATAACAGATTGCCTTGCTTTGACCTCTTATTTCCACTTTTCGAGAGGTCGTAGTAGCCATCGTCTCTCTTCATTCTTGTCTCAGAGTCCAAGACGATGCTCTTTCGAGTCAGTGTATATTGGAGGGTGTCGCAGAACCCAGAAAGTGTCATTAAGGCGCCCGCAACACAAAAGTATGCAACACTCGGGCTTTGTCCGCTCACAGATGCCATCCG
>JAXQJV010000559.1:0-17318 GCA_037042255.1 Penicillium sp. PG106-07D
AAAGTCAGCGGCGATTCTCTGCAGGGCGGCATTGGCCTCGAAAACTTCGGTACCGTAGATGCTGGTCGGGTACTGGTCGGGGAAGTCGGCGCCCAGAGGGATGTAGCCAGTCGAGTAGGCCGCAGACAGCTCGCGGATGTCGATCTCGTACTGCAGAGCTACCTGGACGGCATACCGAGCAAAGGTTGCGGCGCCGGTGGTGGCTCGCTTGGGGTTGATGCCGGCGATACCAGCCACGAAGAAGTACGTCTTGGTGAGGTCGAACAGGGGCGAGAAAGCAACCGTGGTGACAGAGGTGGCAGCGTTGATCTCTGACTCGCCGGTGATCAATTGGCAGACCTCGTAGTCCTCAGTGCAATGGACATCCGGATAGAGAGGGGAGAGACCAGGTATGGTGATGTTGTGTGCCAACAAGTTGAATTCAGGGATGTTCCACCATGCGTGAGCTTCGGGCTCGAACTATACAAGAAGGAGATTTTAGTAGAGATCTTTGATGGTTCATTGACCTCGCATTTCGCATGGGGCACCCTACCATCGAGACAATGAACACCTTGGGAGCAACCTTGTCGCCATGGTGGGAAGGAGCCTTCGCCGCACCCTGCGCACTGAATGCGCTTCCAGCGAGAAGCAGCGAAGTCACCAAACTCTGCAGAGACGGCATCTTGGGCGACGATGGAGGGGATTTACTCTGACTGTCTGCCTCTCGAGATGCCCCGCGCGAGGAATGGCTCCATTTTAAATCCCCCGAGGTTCATCCTTGCAAAGAAGCAAAAAAAACCCTTTGACTCACAACACGCGCAGCACGCTATTGTGGTTCGCATCAAGCAAACTCCTCGAGTGGATCTCCAACGCACCCAATCGAGAAGCGATCTGCGGACGTTCCTGACGAGATCCAGTCGACGCTGGCGATAGCATGGCTGATTGGGTCTGGAGGTCGGACCAGCTCCATCAACTCAACCTCTTTTCGATATGAAGATACACAATTCACTAATTCAGGGGACTTCACTGGAGCTTGAGTTAGCCGATTGTGCCGTTATTGGCCAATTGCTATATCGGTGGAACGTTCTTATCTTCAACGCGGCTGTTATCAACTTATCGCACGCCCCTTCGGGATAAAGCCTCGGAGCGTGCCGGCAGGATCCACTAGCCAAGAGAATTTTTCAGGGCAGACGAAGTGCATAGAGATGTCTCGAGCACAAAGGGCGAGGTGGACAAACGGGTTGAGGCAGTTGCTGAAAGATCCTCCATCTCGTTGATGGTGAAATCCAGCAATGAAACGTTCGATCTGTGTTGCCACTGTTGAATCTTGATAGTCATTGCCGATCGATCGTGCCTCGAGAAACGCTAACTGATTCTAGCAGCGGGTCATACTCAGATTGCAGGAGCGAATCAGACCATCAAGGAGGATGCGCGAGACTCTTTAAAGTCGAGGTCGAAGCTGGAGACAGTCGTGATAATTCGATTACGACTGTAAGCCTCACCCGTCCCGTGTGCTACCTCGAACCAACCATGATGATTGCTCTCATCTCCAGAGTTGATGTTCCTCGCTGAGTTGTTTTCACCACTGACGAAAGACCAACTGCATTTTGGGCTCCCTCAGATTGCATGAATGGTCTGCTACCTTGGATGGCCTTTGCCTATTGTTCTTACTACACTCTGTAGTTATGGCCGTTTGCGACCGGCCAACCGGTGCCATACAGGAAACACTGTTCCTCTCCATCGTTTACCGAGTTTTGACTAGCAGGCTTGGAAGCCTGGTTCTTGCCACGAGCCTACCCAAACTCGTGCCAGTTGACCTATCCGTGGGTGGGCATTCGTCTCTACCGTACTGCGTTATCCACCCCAGCAGGCTGTAGGCCACGAGGAAAGGTTGAAGCCCAGAGAATGCAGCCGATGACGCGCGGGGCTCAAGCCACCATGGCTGTCGGGCCGGACGTTGGCGTGGGGCATGACGCACGTCAAGAGGGCTATTTTGGGGAATGATTAGAATTCTGGTGACAGACTGACAGGATGAGCGGGCTGATCGTCGGGGGATTCTTTTTGGCAGTTGGCAGTTTGGCAGTTGGGCTTTTTCCAACGTCATCTGCGTGACGTCATTTTAATATATCGAGGGTGGGCTGCACCACATCAGCCAGGCCAACCGTTAAAACCATGTTGGACTCCCCTCTCTCGTTGTGAACAACCCCCCTGAATCTGTTCTGAGTGTTTTGTCGCTGCCTGTCAACTTGTTTACTCGGTAAGTTTATCCTGTCGGAGGGGAGAGTCTGGAACTTGTGTCGCAGCGACCTAACCGGGGCGTTGTTGTTAGTCTTTATCTTCGAAATAACCATCCTCGAATCTGTCTACCCTCAATTTCCGCCATCATGCCGTCCATGTATGATCGCATCCGCGAGGATCTCCTCAACAAAGAGCGTGCTCTATGGACTGCTCTCACCTCCGCCGACCCGGCACCGGCCGTCAAGAAACTCTGCAACCCCGAGGGCAACCTGATGTTCCCTGAAATGCCCGAAATCCTGACTCTCGAAGATGAGGACCACTTCAACGAGGCTCTGCGACCACCGTTCCACCGGTTTGACGGGTACCAGCTTGACGAAGTCCGAGTCATCATTATCGATCTCATGGCGGGCACTGTGACGTACAAAGTCCGCGCGGTGAGGGGGAAGAAGGAATACCGGGCGACCTGCTCAAGCACATGGGGCCAAGGATCTGATGGCGAGTGGACTCTTTTCGCCCACTCGGAGACACTGCAGTAGAGAGAGATGAGGGAGGAGCGTGATGAAGAAGTTGGGTTGCGGGCAATCGAGCGTCTTATACTGTGAATTGGTATTATGATGTCACGCGTCACGAAAATATGAATTGCTTCATATACTTGCATGTACCGGGGTTGAGTGTGTTCATGGGTATGTGTGGAAGCACACCGTCTTTTGCTTCGCTGTCTTTTCTTGTTGAAATTGGCCAATTGATTTGCTCGACATTCGGGTCATCGTACAGATCGCCAGTGCATATCCTTCTGCGATCGGCGATTCGGCAGTGCCTCGATTCTGTGAGCGCCAAACTGGCCTTCACATCTTCATTCTGCCAACACTGTATTTCTGATAGGGTGCTTTCAATCTTGGAAGCAGTTGCTGACTCCAGTACCCTACTACAGTGTCACTTAGTTAGGCTGTTCATATTAATGATTCATCATTTGCAAGATGTAAGAGGCCTAGGTAGGCCCTTTTGTGACGTTGATAATAGTATATCCCGTGCTATTTAGATCCTTCTGGTAGTGCGAGCTTGATGGTTTCTTCTAAAGGCGTAATTTAGTCATCTGTTTAGCTGGAGGTGACCCTATGTTGTCTACCAATGATGTGGATGTAGTGGACTATCTTTTCAAATTAGACCAGAGAAATAGCTGTAGGGTAGTGAACATCGGGGGATAGCGCTGAATTTATGAAAAAGGATTTGTAGGCTCATAAACGATGCTACGGCTCTATAAACGGACGTTCAAGTTCGTGGAGTAGATTTGGGATCCACCGCTATAATTTAATTGCGAAGGGACTAACGAATACTTACCCCTTTTATATTTGGTCGGATTGGGGAATTGTGAATAGCTTGGGCCCTATTTAGCCCTACCCTTATTTCCCTAAACCCATATATCTTGAAAAGGTGTATCATACTCTCGACTACCATCTATCATACACATTTTACTTTAAGGCCTTCACAATTTTTTGGGGCTATCATACTTTGAATAGGCCCAGGGGGCATACTTGCAACTCGCGGTAAACAACGAACGGTTACAAAACTTCTCTCTCGCGATTCCTAGCTCGATACCTACTAGCAATGCCCAGATTGAGGTTACCCATACGGCGCTAGTCAGGGTGAGAAGCCAGGCACTCACGGTATATTTCAGGTTACTAACTCATAAAGCACAGGCCGGGCCTTTTCATCCCTAGAGACTTTCAATAGTATAGTGTAATAGTCTAGCATAATAAAACGATTAAGGCCCCTCAGAGCTCGGAGAATAAATCTTGACACTAGCCTCTAAGCAGATTTCAGAGCCCCATCGACACCAAAGCTAGTATATCGTTCACAGGTCTAGGGGTCAAAAAGCATATCAGGCCTCCGCAGTGACATTACAACGATCCAATAAAGTTATCTGAAAGCAAGTGAGGCCTTTATGATCTTCTTTATCCGCTTCCGGAGAGTGAGTCACGTTAGTTATGCAAAACGCTACTTTAGTTTTGCGGCAAAGTATCTTTAATATTTAAGAGCAATTGTTTCTCTACCGTTATATTTCTCTCATCAAGCAACACAAGACAAGCATCCTCCATCTGTAAGGCTCTGCAAGGGGTAGTCCTCGATCAGGTCCTCGACCGGCGTCGAATTTTGCAGGGCCATTTGTATGGCACGCAGATGAAATGGTTGCGCCATGTCCACTCTTGCGTAGGGTCTACTTGGTCGAAGTCAAAGTCCCGGAGGAGTGTGGCGGCAAGCTTGGATATTTCAAATTGGGCGAAGTTTCGCCCGGGACATGCGTTGTATCCTGCCCCCCACTATGGGATCGAACCGATCAATATCAAAAAAAAGAGGATAGGGAAAGAAGGGTGTGCTGATCAGTCATGTGGAGGATACATACGTGGATTAAGAATGCGTTCATATCTCCGGACTTCTTCTGAAACCAACGGTCTGGGTTGAAACTGTCGCAATCCTCACCGAATAGGTCAGGATTACGGTGGATAACCCAGGGATTAACACTGAGAATGGTCTGGATTTCAAGTCAACTTCAAGTGATATCAAAGAAAGGTACTCGGGGGGAATTTACTCCTTCTGTGAAGAATCTGCCGGCAATAGTAGTTCCACCGGGTGGGGCGACTCGTGGAAGACCGAGGCCAACGGCTGTATGGAACCGATATGTCTCCTTTATCTATTCGATGGTATAAGTATCCAACTTTTGTAAGGGACTGAGGTACTGAGCGTACACAAGCCTGGAGGAAAGGTAGTTTCTGTGCTTCAGCATACTGAACAATAGGCGATAGCTGCCCGCGGGCCTCAGCTGCGTCAAGCTCATCCTGCAGCCGAGCCATATATTGAGGATGACGAATTAACAAGTAGAATAACGCCTGTATCGTTGCGCTAACGGTATCTCCACCGGCGCCAAGCGTCCCGACAGCAGTAGAAAAGACCTCAATCTCCTCCATACGATCAGGGTACTTGGCACGAGTGTCCAGCCATTTCTGCATCATGTCATTTCGTTTTGCGGGATTTTGCTTTCGCGCATCAATGGCCTCAATGCATGTGTCAAAAATGTGAGAAGACGGCTGTATCCCCAATCGGCTAAGAAGCGGATTCCCCAGCGTAAGGTTATGGAACCATGTATAGTAGCCCATCACCGCGGCATAAGGCGCCAGTAGTCTCTGATTCGCAATAGCGTCTCTGATATCCTTGCCTTGTTCGAGAAAGCCAAATGACTTAGAAAAAATGACCTCACCTACTGCGTCAAAAGCGAAAAAGGTGAACCACTGATCTAACTCTACTGGACGCTCAGACTTGCAGAAATCGTCCAGGCGGGCAGTTAACAGCCGGAGTACTGCGTCAAAATGGGGCTCATGCTGAATGATATTGGTGAGAGCATAGCCTGACGAGATGTTTTTCTGTTTCCTGATATGTTGTTGAGGGTCTAACTCCGACATTTGGTTGACATAGCGATAGTCCGGTAGACTCATAATTGCATACCATGGGCCCTGTGACATAATTTGGTACGATGGTCAGACGCGCAAATGAAGGAGCTTACAATACCTTTGCAATTTGGGCATGAAGCAGTTGTCGGACTGCATCGGGATGAGAAACGCTGATTTCATTTGGCGCAATGCGAACAAAGTACCCTTTTACATTACACGCCGTTAAGGATTCGTATGCCCCGACGGAGCGTTCGGTCGGATAGATCACATAGGCTTACCGTGTTTTTGATGTAACCTGATTGTTTCCGCTTCGGTATGGCCCCTCAATATCTGCAAAACCTGCCAGAGATTCGAGAATGAAGCCAACAGGGGGCCGGGGACATCCCAGATTGGGGTCCAATATCGTCGAATGATCGCGCGGGCGACAACCGAGCCGACCAGAGCTAACGCCCAGACACCCCAGTTATTAACGAACACCATGAGGCTGACACCGTAAGAGAAGACGAATATATGTAGAGACTTGTCGGCTGAAGCGCTACAGTTCTACAGTGAACCGGATTCTAACGACAAACGGAAAAATAGGGGGAACGTATCTCGAAGTTCCTGGGCTCGGTTCTCCCCCGCCCGGTGACGGCTAGCCCTTACGTCGAGCGCCGGAATCTCGCAAACTATGGAAAGGCTACGAGACAGCGGGAGCGTGCGCCAAAGTCCGGCGCTAGGGCCCCGAGGACCTGCACGGGAAAACGTTTTCGAAATCCTCTGTATGGGCCAAGGGTGCTAGGACTTATGTGTACGGCGGAGTCACCTGTATTAGCTACTGGACGAAACAATCGCCAATCCCCGTTTCCATCTTCGAACGGTGCACATACCATATCCGCCTGACGGCTGAAAGGTGTTCGCCGCAGCCCAGCGTCTGATTCTACATCAGTTACCTTCAAAGATATGGTTCTCGACAGGTTAACAAGCCTGTGCAAATCGCATATTGCTATGCCTTTACGGTTTATTACAGGTTGTCAGGTGCATGTGGGGGTAGAAAAAGCAATTTACTCTATCACGGCGCGTCCCTGCCAAAACCGACTACCCGCATGTGGTTCCCACTTTGCCTCGCGAATCATTGGTCTGCAGACTGCTGTGGAACCCGCCACTCGCTTTCACAGAGGACGGAAAATCACAACTCGAAGGGCGAGGTTTCCACCACATCACTACTTCCCGTTTCCCGCACCTCATTCATAATTCGTTTAGCATCACACATTCAATGCGCATCTCGATGTCCTCAACACAATGAACGGGTAATTCAAACCTGGACTGCTTACGGCTTCAAAACAAAATCGGAAAATAGCAGAGTCACAAGCGCCGTGCTGGGTGTGTGTCCTGTGATAACCTCGGTCCCTCATCCTCCCTACTTGCTTTCTTGTCTTTCCAAAGGGCCGACCTACGTCCATAACGTTGATTCATCGTTAGTTAAGCAACGGCTAGGTTTCGACATTTTCTGATTGTGCTCAGCACAACGCGTATACCCTAGTGACGGTCCTTTCGCGTATTCAAGAGGGGTGATTGACCTACGACTGGTTTTGTTCTCCCCATCATGGCCGACTTCATAATCACACCAGATCCAAAGCTACATTTGCCGAAATCGAAGGAATGCGATCCTGAAGACTGGAAATCCGAGACCACCTCCATCGCTTCTTCCTTGTATAAAGGATTTATGGAAAATGGCCGACGATATCAAACTCTGAGAGATGCCGAATATTTCAGTCCTTCAGACGAAAAACAATTTGAGACGTATGAAGTGGGACATCTCGCCTGCCTTCTCATGAACGGTGACGCACAAAACCCGCTGTACCTGGCACCAATCCGGTCCCCAAAGCATGTGCTGGATATTGGGACTGGGCAGGGATCGTGGGCTATTGACGTGGCCGATATGTTCCCCGACGCTGTTGTCCGGGGTGTCGATCTGTTTCCTCCGCCGATCAGCTGGATCCCACCAAATTGCATCTTTGAGGTTGATGATGTATTACAGCCGTGGACCTGGCGCGATAAGTTTGATCTTATTCATCTACGCCACGGTATTGGTGCCTTTACGCCGGAAGAATGGGGCTCACTCTACGAACAATGTTATGACAATCTTGAACCTGGTGGCTGGTTTGAGCAGATTGAAATGGACATTCGTTGTGAATGTGACGATGGCAGCATCCCTGCCGATAGTGTCCTATTTACTTGGGGCCCTCGATTTTTTGCCGCTGGGGAAAAGATGGGCAAGCCTCTTGATATCACCAAAAACATGCGCTCATACATTGAAAAAGCTGGATTCGTTGACATTCATGAAAAGACTACGAAGTGGCCCATCGGGGCATGGCCCAGAGACAAAGCGTTGAAGGAGGCGGGCTTGGTCAATATTCAGCATTGGCTCGCGGGCATGGAGGGATACTCGATGTACCTCCTTACAAAATATGGAGATCCGGTGCCATGGACCAAGGAGGAAGTGCTAGTCTATGTTGCTGAAATGCGGAAAGCACTCAAAAATCCTCACTTTCACGCCTACCAGCGAGCGAAGCGAATTTGGGCCAAGAAACCCCTTTCTGATGAGCCGATTGTGAGAAATGAGAGCCTTGACATCATCAAGCAGGAATAAAGTCTTTTAGGTGTTAAGGGGCCGGTTAGTACTTTTCGAATTCAGTTTGACCTCACACTCTTCGACCTTGATTCCCGGAGAATAAATCCGAAATACGCTAATTCTGTTTAGGGTCACCACTTATTAGTTGGGCAGAACTGCGGTGGTAATGACTATACTACATCCCGGGGCGTATTGTAATAAATCTGTAATGATGCGTGGAATCCCCTAGAACCGCTTGGTAGATCTGGCGATCTAATCAGCTTATAGTGGGGCGTCAGCAATGAGTGCGTGAGAGAAAAACAGGCAATTCTGATTTTGAGCTTTACCTCACTTCACAATCTTCACTCACCTCTTTCTAAATAGAATGGCGAGAAATTATTCCGCACAAGAGATCATCGAGACCTTGAATCTCTCCCCACATCCAGAAAAGGGCTACTACGTCGAGACCTTCCGCGACCGCTATTCATCAAACGATCGCTCCCATAGCACCTGCATTTATTACCTTCTCGAGGGAAAAAGTGGCCTCTCGCAATGGCACCGTGTTGTCGATGCCGCCGAGGTATGGCATTACTACGCTGGCGCACCTTTGCAACTATCACTATCCTGGAATGATGGGAAGCCTACACGGGATATAATTCTGGGGGTTGATTTTGAAAAAGTGAGTTATTTCTCTAAATATGTATAGCCTATTGTATGTTTCACGACCACTTAATAAACATGCTTAAATCTATTGATATAGGGTCAACGGCCACAAGCTATCGTTCAGCGTGGAGAGTGGCAGCATGCGAAATGTCTAGGTGACTGGACACTCGTAGGGTGTACGGTGGCACCGGCCTTTGTGTTCGAGTCGTTTGAGATGGCTGAAGCGGGATGGGAGCCCCGCTCAGCCACAAATGAGTAGTAAATGTCGAGATCACGGAGCGGTAACTTGCCGCTTAGACATGGGTTATACTGAGTGGCCCCCTTCTTCTATGTGTTTTGTATTGTAAATTGGTATCTTTAGCATTTCGGTTGTTGTAACACGGTGTATCTGAACCATCCATGGGGCATTTCAACCTGCCCCATAATATTCACTCTTTCTTCAATCAACTCAATCACCTCGAATTGGTTCCGCCTGACCTCGCCCTCTTCCCTATTCGCCCAATCCGATTACTAGCTCATACTGTTATAGCTTCCTCCGACAGTTATGGGGTGGGTACCGCCTACCTCTTCCGCTTCTATCGCGCCAGCGCACGTCTATACAGGCGCAAATTGTATACCTAGAGAACGCTTAATCGCGAGCGCTTTGTTTACCTTGCAGAAGCTATGCCTCACCGAGTGAATAATGTTATTAAATCCAAAGGGTGGTATACGAGTTATTGGGGATTTTGTATCGAAGAGAGGCCGTTGGAAGTACCATACCTCCGAAAAAGAGATATCTATGTAGTGCACCGTAGCTCCCCTCCCGCCCTGACGACGGTGGTTTTCGAAATCAGTTGATTGTGATACAATGATCCACGAAATCAGCTTGGCCACTCGAAAGTTATTTTCTCGCAAGTGAGCAGTAGATCTGAGGAAGCTATATTTATGGTGGTTCGTCGCTGGACATGATGACCTGTCTGTTTAAAGCAATAAATGACGTAGTGCGAATGTCTCATTTTGTGACGATGGAGCACATCCGTGCAGGTTTGAAAATTTATGCCGTGCTGCTGTCGTCTGCTTTTCGATCTTCTATGTCGAGATTCTGCAGGAGATGAAGCCCTTTAGATGATCGAAGTCGGAATAGCTGCATATATGTCGAGCAATACTTTAGGTGATGATCTTGTCCCTGAATGGTTGGATCCTCTTTGAGGTCGAGGATTGGAGTTACAAGGGTAGAGCCTTCACTTTATAGTTAGCAAGTCAGAAGGCTGGGCACATAGGGACCTGCTTTCTACGGACCGAATAGCCTTTCGGGGTGATTGCTCGTGTTTTAATTCGGAAAAAGATTACTTAAATTCTTCTGAACAGAAAAATTGAGGATTTATATACAGGACACATCCAGCATCTAGATTGAATCTTGGTAATTCCGTAAACGGAATTTATTCCGATGTAGGACTTCAGTGTTTCGGCCAAAATCGCTGAAGCTTCACAGCAAGCTAGAACTGTCTCAGAGATTTAGCCTGCGTTTCTGCTAATAAACGTGCGTGCGAATTAGCCCATGGAGCACAGACAACTGCGAAACCTATTACACTACTCCTGCCTTGGGTCCCAGAGTCAAAGACGAATTGGTCTTGCGGGAATTAAGTTACTTATGTATTCGAAGACTCCATTAAATAGCCCCTGCACCACTCTAGGAGATGGCCACACCCAAAGCTTGTCATCATACCATTCTTGGTATGAGCACTCCTCGAGTCCTCGACATATCGGAGCCGAACGAACTCATGATTGAACCGTGGTTCAGGAGGCAAACAACTACGTCAAGCCTCATCGAAGGTCTAGCCTCCTCGGCCATCTCCGCTCGGACGCCAAACTTAATCACTCTTCGATCGATCGATTGCCGAACTCCGACCGAGTCTCTGGCTCCTGCTCGTGTGGAAATATAGAAAGCAGTTTGAGGTTTTGAGCCGCGCTGTCGCCGCGGTCTGTTCTTGGCAGCTTGTGATGTGTCCACAGCCAGTCCGTGTAACAACTTTAGGTTGCTTTTTCTATGTCTGCGAGAGGCTCGAGCTAACTAGTTGTCACGTACTGTATTTTGCTTTTGCCTTAGAATGATTGTCAATAATTGAACGCGGGCCTCAGCGCTGTATTTGCCTGCACGGGGTGGTCGCCCAGTCACTGTTGATCATTCAGTCTTCAAAGGAGAGAAAATGTATACAATGTTTGAATCTCGTGCTCTTAGAAATCTCACCTCCGTCTGTAGTTGCATTGGATTTCGAAAGAAGCTGGATTTCCAATATCACAGGCGATGACACAGCTTCAAGGCGAAACACGCCCATGGGGTTATAGATGCAGATCGTCCGAGCTCTTCATAATCACGGCAACTACAGCCGCTTTGCTGACTGGTACGGACTCGGTAGCATGCCATGACAACAAGCAGCGTCTACGCTAATTGCCTGGGCAGATATGTTCCCCACCAATTCCTGGTCTCGATATTGCCTTTCGTTCCGGAACATCGTCTTGCTCTCGACCCGACGCTCCTCCAGCGCATCAGTGCTGCCTTACTAGCAGAGAGTGCTTTGGTGTCATTCCTTGTGACTCCTCTAATCGGTCGCTTTACCGATCACCTTGGTGGGCGGACTTGGCTTCTGCTGGGCCTGTTGGGGAAACTGGCTGGCTCTATGATCATTGCCTCTTCTCTCATTCATGTAATGTATTTTAGCCTTGACAGTTACCACATACGGTAGAAGTCGTATGTTGCTGACAGCCTTGCCCCAGTATTTGCGCTGTTCTTCGGACGCTTCGCCCAGGGTGTGGCTAATACAATCGTGAGTGTTGTCGGCCTCACTCACCTGACCAAAACGACCTCCTCAAGTGGAGTGGGAAAAGTTTATGGTGTTCTCACTATGTCTATAGCTGCGGGCTCATCTGAGGGGCCCGTTGATGGCGGGGGTGCTGTTTGATCTAGCCGGATATTGGACAGCATGGACAAGTGCATTCGGTGCAAGTCTGTTTGGCATCTTGTTGCAGAGTCTGACGTTGGTGCCACCGCAAGAAAGCCATGTTGGTGACAAGCTTGATAGAGCACAGGCGTGTGTTGAAGAAGAGCCTGACGAGGAGAGTCCTTCGCTCACTCCCCGACCGGAGTCGGAACACTTGGAATTGCCAATGGATTTGAGAACAGTGGAACTCGACTTTCAGTTCTACGTTTGTCTGCTCACGAATCGCCGCTATATTGGCAGGCTCCTCAGTAACCTCTGCCACGCGATCGTGTGCGTAAGCTTCGACACAACGCTGCCACTCCATGTCGGTAAAGTGTTTCACTGGGGCAGTCTTGAGACTGGAATTCTCTTCTCTGTTTTGCATGGACCGAATGCCTTCTTCAGTGTGCCTGTGACATGGCTTAAAGACTGAGTGGGATCACGATACCCTACTTCAGTCGGGCTTTTGGCGCTGGGATTACTTCTGTGGTTGGCGGGGACTCCGGGATGACCGGTTCGCTTGGGCAAATTGGGGGTATCGAGGTCCTGTCATCTACGGAGTTTCCATCGCTGCTACGGGGGTTTTCATGTCTTTGCTGAACGGGACGGCAATGATGGAGGCTGCTCGTAAGTACTCGTCGTGAGTGGTCCAGAGATAAACAGACTGATCACTTTCTAACAGACGCGGTTCGTGAGATTAAGGCACACCAGCGTGACCAGCCAGGAAAATTTGGTGCGGAAGCATACTTCCAAGCCATGTTAATCAGTCGTTTGAGCTGGACAGCTGGCCTGCTTCTGGGGCCGATTGCTTCGGGACAGCTCGCGGAGAAAAACGGATACTCTGAGATGAGCAACACGCTTGGTGAGTACAAGAACCAAATCATTGGCACCAGTCGATGGCTTTCCTCCTGGTAAACTTGATCGCGTGTCGCACTAATCATCCTCAGCCGCCATGTGTTTGCTCTGTGCGCTTTTTGCTGCCTGGAATCTGAAGTCGTCGCCAGCTTGAGCATCCCTTCCTGAAATCCCCGACTGAGCAGGTGGCAGATCGGAAGTAAAGCATGATCGTTACAGTGCCAGCCGTGTTGTACATTAACTGGCAGCCACTGAATAGCCTCAAACTTGAACTCCAGAGTGATGCCGGAGAGACTGTTCATGAGGCGAGATTGTCAGAAAAGGGGGTGTCGTCACAAAAATGATCCTAGCAGTAGCCGCATCGCTTGATCCACCAGTTCAAGCCACCCTGTGAAACCGAGGCAGGGATTGGAAGGTATTTCGTTGCTGATATCATGATCTCCAGACCCCGTACTTGTCCAGACTTTATAGGAAATCGCAGATTTATTGATGGTCCACCATCTCTATTATAATGCACACAAAGCTCATGACGTAGCTTCTCTGTTCTCCTTTGTCCGCGGCCATGATCCCAAGCGAGGCAAGTTTGATGGACCCAAGACGTGACCCACTCAGCTTAGAAGAGAAGCGTGCATGCTTCCGTCACTGCCTTAGCGCAGTTTCAATTCTGCAGAAAAGAATAATCGAGAAGACATCCCGAGGTCCGACTGCTTCCGCGAGAATTTGCCTCTGCAACAAAGTGGAAACCGACGTAGGCATTGAAATTACAGTGCTACGTGAAGGTTATGACCGATTTAAGTTCGCTGACGGCCGAAAGATCACCTGATCACCTCTATCTATTTTCACTTATACGACGCGCATCTGCTGCATCACATTTCTTGCGAGACCCCTCGGGTATAATTAGATCAGTCGAAGGCTCGAAGCAAACAGAGTTGTGGGTCTGGCACGTCACAAAGAAAAAGACGAGCGATAAGTTCCTATCGCTCGGGAGGGTATACTCCAACGGGCAAGAGGCACACGGTCGGGGGTGGAACGAGTGGGACTTTTGCCGGGATCCATCTGACAAGTCAACCAAGTCAGAGGCGTTGAACGATGGAGAGGTTCTTTGGTCAATGACTGAGAGGGCTCAATCAGCCTGGTCTGGTCTCATCTATGAGTACATTTGGCTTCGGAAAGCCCGTCCGGTTCCCAACGGTCGTTCAGGGCGTGGGCTTGGCTCTTGAGGCGATCCCCGTGCCATCCCCGATGCTCGTGCGAAGACCTAAAAAACAGAGCTATCTCGAGCTTCTAATCCCTGTCGCGTGCCATCATCCAACCATCTCTCGGTGTGACTCTCCATTTGTTTCACACAGCTGACTAGGCCTTTCGCTGTACTTCTGACACTTTGTGACGAATCCATTCACAAGGTTATGCTTTCCCATCCATGACTTTGTGCGCTCGGGGAGATCCACCGCAGTCCCAAGGTCGAAGCCTCTGGGGGGCAATTGCCGAACGATCGCCCTTCCGGCCGAAGAAACCTTGATTCTTTGGCTCCGGTCGCTGGTTGATTGGCGTAAATTTACATTATGGAGTTGTCTTAACGTTGAATGACCAAGCGCCGACAAAGAGTCGCTCGTGTCACTGTGTAGGTTGTGTTAGTTGTGTAGGTAAACTGCAGGGCTGGTCTGGCCTGGCGGAAAACTTTGCAATGTACTCCCAGCCAACCTTGCTGCGCTGGTTCCCAACTTTTTATATATCATTTCAACCCCTCCCAGGATTTCATGACAGCAGCAGAGGACGACTCCCATTAAGTGGATTAAAAATCGTTTGAAACCACCTGACAAGACTCATTCACCGACTCTTCACGATCCGAGTCGACCGCTTCGGTGGCCAATAGCCCGAGGAACTATTTTTCGCCAGACTCCTCACTTTGAACTGCACTCGAACACCCAAGAAAACAACAAAGCAAAGGATGATGGACCTTCCCAGTCCTCCACGCGACATCTCCATCGTTGGCGCCGGCATTGCCGGCATTGCCTGTGCGCTTGCTCTTTCCCGAGAGCTTGCCCCGTTCGTCCCCAACCTCAGCATCACCATTTATGAGCGACACGACATTCTGTCCACCTCAGGTGGTGCAATCAATTTAACCCCCGTCGCACAGCGGCACCTCGCACAACTTGGCGTCCTGGACGAACTAGACCGGATGGGCTCCGAGGGTGGGGCCGAGGTGGAAGCCGTTGAGCTCTTTTCCATGCGCTCTGGCCGTGCCATTGGCTCCATTGACTTTGTCGATCATAATGGCAACGGCTTTGGCGGGTATAAAGGTCGTCGCGTTATGCGAATCATTCTCTCAATGGCCCTGATGAACGTGGTTGAGAGGACGCCAAATGTGAAAATGATCTTTGGCAAGAAGGTGGTTGGTGGCGAAGAATTGGGCGACAAGGCCGTCCTGCACTTTGATGATGGATCGGAAGTCATCTCAGACCTGGTTATTGGCTGTGATGGTGTGCATTCTGCTGTTCGCACGCGCTGGGTTGACCCGGACAGCGCCTCTCAATATACCGGCATGTCTTTCCTGCAAGCTACAATCCCCACGGATAGTCTCACGACCCGGACGCATTTCCGGTCATCGGCGTTGAACATCTCGCGTCATGGCTCGATGTTGACGAGCTTTTGCGACCGCGATCATGAGCAGATTTTCGCAGCGGCGATTGTGGAGTTTGACCAGGAGGATTTGAGCTATCACCGCCTCGAGCCGGGTCAAGACTGGGCAACGAAGGATCGAATTCGACGGAATCTCCGTGGCGAGATGAGAAGCCGGTTCGCGAAATCTGCGCTGCCCTGCATTCGAGAAATGGTGACGAGCAAAGCGGATTGGATGCTGTATCCTGTTTATCAAGTTCGGCCAGGAGGCCGGTGGTGTATGAACCGTGTTATCCTCCTTGGTGATGCAGCACATGCGGTATGTCCTTGAAACCCGACAAGAACTCCGAGATCAAATACTAATTGTTCCCGTTAGATGCCCCCTCGGGATGAATCAGCAGCATATGCCTTGGACGATGCTATCCTTTTCGCACGTATCCTAGCACGATACCGCTCAGAACCCCTAACAGAGGTTTTCGATGCGTACGAGCGACTTCGGCGGGGAACGATCAACCACGCCTTTAAAGAATCCCGCCGCATGTGGGACCGCAATCGCGACATGGGCTTTTTGGAAGGAAGACTCAAGGAGTGGATGATGCCATTCCAGATTCGAAGCCACCGCGAGGAACGAGAGTCGGCGTGGGAGTTTGACGCGACGAAGATCTTGCTGCCGACACCAACCCCCAGCGAGGATTTGGTGTCGCTGAATTCATTCTTGAAGGAAGGTTATGTATGAGTGGAAGTGGATTTGATATTTCCTTGGGTGGGTCGGGGTGTTTGGCTTGCATGGATGGTGTATTGCTTGGGATTTCTGGTGTGCTGATACCCCTGGGAAATAGGGAAATAGGATGTGATCTATGTGTATTTCATGCGGCCTGGTTCATGCTTGTACCAATTCAAATGTTTGCTGCCTTAAAGTGTGTAAAACGCTTTTGAGAATATCGAAGGCGTAGGTGTCGCATCAGGTCAATCTGGATTGGTAAGGTAAGTGACGCGCTACCATAAACCAGAAATACTTCAATCTCTCTGTCCGTGAATCGAACTCTTGACCTCGACCTCCCATGAAAACAGCCAGCGATGCTCGATGCTCATCGCATGATGCTCAACGTGTCCGATCTCGATGCCGCACCTAATAATCAATACACTATTACACTCACAGAAGTGCCAATAAAAGCTTCAAACCTGCTATACTAGTTCCTCCCTTTAATAGCAGTCTAACAAGATAAAAAAGTAATTTGAAATTCACAAAAATCTTGACCCGCTGAGGGCGCCACGGCCACCCCCCAGCATCCCGCCTGCCCACTCTCCCACACCTCTTTGGCCGCAGGGCATTTGCCCGCGCGATTTCATCGGTGCACTGGTTTCACTGCTTTTGGTCAGGTGGAAGACCACTAGACTACCACGGGAGGAGAGTTACCATAACCGCCGGAAAGTGAATGATAACCCACTGGAACCGTCATTTTTGATACACTTCTTCAGTTTTGTGTTCTATACCTACATTGAGTGCAACAGCTTGACTGCCAATGACTTTATCTCTAGCTCCTCCACTAGGTTAGCTTGCGCAAGATACTTCACTGGTAATCTCATTAAAATAGGTATTGGTTCGTCCCTTCGTAACAGTTAACTGGAGCCGTATTGCGAGGCAATCGTGGCAGGCATACTCACCGCAGAATCGAACTAGCTACTATCTGACACCAGCGAGCGTCTTTTTATCGAAGCACTGATAATCGTTTTGCAATCACTAACTGTTGCTGTTTCGAGTCATACCCCATACGATGCCAAGCTTTTGCAGTGTCAACCGTGACTTTCGAACCGCAAAATACATTTATAATCCGACTTGACCAGACTAGCTGGTCCTCCTAGCTATGGACTCAAACTATTCCCACAGCCTCACGCCCCGCCTCCAAGAATCCTGTCTGCTATGTGAGCTTCTAGAAGCTCACATAGCAGACAGGATTCTTGGAGGCGGGG
>JAXQJV010000560.1:0-17449 GCA_037042255.1 Penicillium sp. PG106-07D
GGATCGGATGAATACCGCGGTGAGCTCGAGAGTCGGCGGTTATGTTCTCTAGAAAGTGGACTTTGGCCTGGTCTCCCGTTGAATCATCATGCTTCTTCTCCACGATCGCAACTGATGTGTCGTCACTGTTCCAACCGATTATTGTTAGCGTATGCGACGGAGCAGCGGCCTCGGACTTGGTCAGCCATACCATGATGATTCAATTGCAAGAGTGAGCAAGCCCCGCCTGCATCGCAGGATTGCGCGTGGTGCGCCCGTTGCCGACGTGCGTGACGTCGCAACTAAGCTTCTTGACAAAAACATGGGATAGCTCGATCTGATTGTCAACGGGCGCGCGAAGAAAAGATCGGAGACGTGCGAGGCGATTAGATTAGTCCCTTATCTGTTATCGATAGCTTATCGCCTGTATCCACTATGAGAAGAGCTGCAACAACCCAGGAAAGCTTCAAGATTAATTTACTCAAATCCATATTTACAACACAATATTCTCGAAGGTAAAGACTGAATTGGATAAAGTAATTGCTACTACTAAAAGTAGATCATAAATTGGAGGTTCGTCAACGTCGTAAATATAATCGTCAGTCCAACACACTGAGATAAACAGTCATCTTCATGGCCCGGGAATGGACCGAGGCCGCATTTGTGGCACGCTCGAATCAGCCGTGAAGGACTTGAGCAGCGGCTGTGGAAGTGAACCTTGCATCATGGAAATCGGCTTCCACTGAGCTGGCTTGAGCCGGACGTGCTGCAAGCCTGGGTGTGTCATGTCATTCCGGAGAGTTGATGAGCTGTTTTTGACCTGTTCAGGGCGAGGTCTCCAAGGCATCGTTCATCTTAAGGGCCCGGCCAGGAAAAAGTAGCCATTGGCGTAAGGCACGTCTTGAAATCAATTCAAACAGCTCACTCACGGACCATCCATCGTCGATCCTCTCGGGACATCTTCGTATGCTTGCCGTAGTACTCGTCTGTATTCTCAATGGGTGTCACACAGTGAACCGTTGGCGCGCCACTGAATTGAATGCGCTTGTTCGTGGAGCTTTGTTGCACGGACGAGTTCTTCTTGAGGATGCTCTTGGACGAGCACGAGTTGACATAAGAGTAACTTGGGACTTGGAAAGAAGAGAAACGCTTGGTTGCTGGGCTCGCGGGCGAAATGGGAGTGCGAGGAGCAACGGGCGACTTGAGTGACAGAGAGGGTCTGGTGGGCTGGGCAGTGGAGATGCTCAGAGACAGCTTGGGTCGGGCGGCGGAGCGAATCATTTTGACAAGAAATTGGAACAAGGATTGAACAAGAAATGTTTCTGAAGATGAGGATGTAGTTTTATTGTTATCGCAGGTTTTCCAACTTCGATCAACGAAGAACAACCTGGAGGGCAAATTTGGAGAGAAGACGACGATTATTGACGTAGTAGACTTAAGAAGATACAATCTGGGGGGTGCTAAAAAAGAAGCTCGTTTGGACCAGCCAGAACGAAGCGCGGACGAAAATAGAAAGCGAAGAAACTAGAAAAATCTCAAACAACGATGCAGAAACGACGAGGCAAGAGGGGTGTCTCTTGCGTGGGTGCGGGCGGCTATATACTGAGTCGCGGGCGGGGAAGAATTGTCTCGTAGCCAACCATCGCACACTGTCTACGCGCCCAGTCGATGCAGCACACCGCACAATCACCGGCCCCATCACACATTAGTCCCAACCTTACAAGACTGGCTCACATCTCCAGTGGCATTTATGGCCAATCACTATGATTTCTGACCAGTCTTCCGCTTCAGAGGATGTGATGGGCCGTGATGGGCCGTGATGGGCCGTGATGGCCTGGTTGTGCCCTGCAGCCACATGCTGTGATGCACCTTTTCTAGAGGTGAGAGGGCCTTTTTTCTGAGGCAACGAAGGACCTTTTCACCCCGTCCCCATCAGGCAGAATAGGCAGGAGCCTTGATTATTTGAGAATCCTACGGCCGGTTGGAAATGCCGAAAGGGCGGCCGTAGGCGATCTGCAGTATCCTCAACTAGTTAATAACTTAGTTAACATAGTTACCTAAGTTAACTATCTATCACTGCAATGACTAAGTCCTTGCTCCTACCTAGACGGTTACTCGCACGGGAAGGACCTCAGCTCGATGACTGGTACATGATGTAAGCACTCGGTCGCTCGGCATAGATTCCATCTCCAGTGAACCTAAATCACATGGAGTAGAGTAGGTTTATGGAATGAAGTACATAGAGTCTTGTACACACTACAGAGTATTACAAAGTACACAGTGAACCACCACTGTGGGACCATCGTCAACCGCTCCTCCGCAAAGGGCTCCGGTGGTGTATCTACTTGATCGATAACTAGAGTACTAGGCTGTACGAGTGTACCTATGGACTCTGGAGTGGTTTATTAGTCGGTCGTAGAGGAACGATGTACGTACTGCTTTTGCGGGGGAGGTTCGTACTCCATCATGTAGTGATGCAAAATTTATGAAGCCAGCGATGACAGAGTTTTTCATGCCTATTAGCCCAAATCGATTCGAAGAAGCCCTTGATTAGCAGGAGAAGGATCAACACTGGAAAGTCTCGGGATTCACCAGAGTATCGTTGAAACCAAGGCCACAATACTAGCCTTACTAGTGACTCAATTCGAAGCAGAGAACGATTGGAGGCTTTTCGCCTCTAAATCATAAGAGGAGACAGAGCTGCTTTGGGTAGGAGCATATCGTTGCGAGAGAAACGGATTCAGGCTGTATGGACTCCACTTTACATCACCAGAACCCAACGGTCGACAGCCATCCGAAACACACACTGTGAGGGTGTTGCCCGAATTGGAATTTGAAGATCGACGGGACGGCGAGGCTCTGCCAGGCAATATAAATCGCAAACTTAGGAAACGGGCGGGTGAGCCTCTTTCCAAAATCGAACTAGCGTAGTGGGTAATCTGATTGTTAAACTGTACGCACTGCACTGGCTACAGCAAGCGCACAAGAGGCCACGGCCCTCAGGAATCCAGGATGGGTGATGCACAGGTGATACTCATGACCGCAAACACATATCTCTCTATCGACTTCAAATCCCCGAAGTCTTGCAACCCGGACCACAACCACTGCAGGCCACTTTGAGCAAGATTTCGCTACTAGTTTAACCATTCCACCCGTTAAGCCAGCACCTATCAAACGGGCTGGTGCCAGGTTTTGCTCCGAAAGTGGGGGGCCACTGTTCCCCACGCACTCGCGCAGAGCTTCGTAGGCTTTCGAATCGGGAACACTAACCCCAATCAGGAAGGAGTCTTCTCCGCTTGCTTCTGGAAAAATATCATGGTGAACCACCTCTAACGTGGCAAAGATATTACAGCGCGAATCACGAAGAAGACTCAATCCCAGTAAGAGGAGAATATTCCACCCTTGGCAATTGTTTTTGCTGCATCATTAGTACCACCCGGCGCCCAGCAGACAAAGAACATGTGTCGCAGACTCAGCTCCTTCCTGCACTGTCAGATCCTCCGAATGTACTTAATCTGCCCTCATGCCGATGGACGGCCGGTGAAATAAAGACACCCGATTCTGCGCGACAAAAGCCCGTCTTTCATATTCCCGCAAATCCCGAAATGCGCACCGTTACAATGTCTCAGCAGCAGTGCCCGGAGCCATGCCAGCACAGCGAATGCATACCCAGTCTCTCCCTCGCAGACTACGGTCTTTACCTTAGCCACCAATTAAACAACCGAATGCTGAGCCTTGGAAACTGGAATTTGCCCTGTTTTGCCCTCGCAGATCAATCACGGAGCCATAACTTTGTCGGTCGAGACGATATTTTGGACCTGATGGACGAGCAACTCCTCCCTCACGAGATATCTCTCCCCGCCGACATGACCAGTGTCCGCAGCTTTGCAATTTGCGGGCCGAGTGGTATTGGCAAAACCGAGCTTGCTATTGAATACGCCCATTCACGGAGACACCAATTCGGGGCTGTCTTTTGGCTGCATGCTGGCAGTGCGGCTCAATTGATGAACGACTATTGCCAAATCCCGGGCTACCTTGGCCTGGCCAATGTATACAGCCATCCTGGTCCTGAATCAAGGAGGAGCATTGCAAAGGCTTGGCTCAATTCTCCCAAGAAAAGCGTGGACTGGGGGGTGAATTGTCGCTGGTTGTTGATCTTCGACAATGTTGATGATCTGGATGTTATTGAGAGTTATATCCCACGCGGTGGGAATGGATCAGTTCTGATCACGAGCAAAGATCCTGCTGCAAAGAGTCGGTTCTTCGAAAATGGAGATGGTGTGGATTTGGATCCCCTTTCAGCAGACGAAGCAGCTACCCTTCTGGAACGGCTAGTAGTAGGGACAGACGAAGGATTAGACCGATCTGAGCAGGATGCATTCGCGACGTTGGCAAGCACGTCAGGCGGAGTGCCCGCGGCTATCGTGCATATGGCCGAGTCTATTCGAAATGAGTCGGATTCGCTTCAAGAATGTACGGATCAGTATCATTCTGATAGAGCCCAGCTGGCAAAGGTATGCGCCGACGCGTTGGATATTGTTCGAAAATGACTCTAATCAGAAAAAGGCATGAATCACTGCGATGATTTTCGATGAACACGATCCTAGCATCAACTCGGCTCGCTCTTTTTACATATGATATCCAACTACGGTTCTGGCAATCTTGGATCGGAGAAGCAAGGTGGCTCCAGCGTTGAATTTACTGCTCATGCAAGCATTTGGGCGGGATGATAATGTGTATGTCTTTTGAGTCAATTTGACCATCCAATGACACACTAGGAGAATCCTACCTAGCCCGTCATATCCTCGCGTCTCCTATAAATACCTATACTGTCTCTTTGAAATAATCAGAACATAGAAATCCGCAGAAGTAGATCAACTACACTATGACGGCCTGAATGACTTCGCCTCTCCCCACGCATGTTACTCTTGACGTAAAAGCCTTCGCACCCTATCAACAACTAGTGCCATGTTGCCATTGCTTCGTTATAAGTATCCATCCCCAAAGCAGATAGTTATCCCGAAGTTTTCATAAACGGCATGAACAGCCTCCCAGACAGCAACAATTTCCAACAAACCAGGACCAAACAATCCATGGGCAACAGTAACGCTCGCAAGCACAAGATTCAATCCCCCCAAGCATCCCCTCCCAGTCGCGAGTTTGAAGGTCAAGTTCAGGCCAGGAGCTAGTCCTGTCATCTCGCAAGACACAAAAATGCCCCCGCAAGTATTGTCGGCGCATTAACCGGCATTTCACCTCCCAAAACAGCCCAAACCCACCAGCTTTGCCAATTCATGACCCAGCCTAGACCGCTTATGCCGGTGCCGTACTCGGATTGCCTGATCCTGTAGATCCAGGGCTGGGTTATTAACATTCGCGGCTAACTTGCTTCCGGACGCAGGAATCTGCTGAGCGCGTTGCGGGTTTTGATGATCCGAGGGAGGCGAGCTCGAGACATTCGAGATCGAGGAGTGTATCCACCCGGACGCGCGCGGGGAAGAATGAGGGGTTATCTCTGCGAGGTGGGGGTCGTAGATCGACGCTGGTTGGGAGTGTGTGTTTGTGGGTTGACATCCGGATGAGATGTGCCCAGGTTCGACAGACGCGTTGGGCAGTGAGTGAGGTGCGGATATCCAATTGGTGCAAGACTGATATCATGATCTCGGGGATTGCGAGGCTCGAGGTAAGGCTGGCTGTTTGATGGGTGGTTCCATCTCTTCTTGGAGATGGGGTTGATCTCCCCACTTGTCAAAGGAGGTAAAAGACGAATACCTGTGGCAAAAGGCGCAGTCAGGCATACGCAAGGAAGCACTCAGGGGAGCAATCTATCGGCCTTTTATAGGCAGAAACAAGACAAACGGCGCAGGGCCTGCCCAAACAAGGAGCCTACAGAAGGGAAATTTCCATCAACATTAGGTGTTTAGCAATGATCAGTTGTGACTCCATAACGGATGACCTGTATCGTTCGCAATGGTGTTCGCTCTGTGTGTATCGATAGTATCAACCGATTCTCAAGTTTGATTACCCTAGCACGATAGACCTGGCGGCTTATGAGCCTCAGAAGACGGACAACTAGCGCGCGTCAGCAACGGCCATTGAATTAGGGCCGAAACAAGACCGTAAACACTTGCCTAGGCCTCGTGTTCAAAAGTTCGATGTCGGCATGCTCATTAAACGAGTGATCGGCGCCTTGCCTGTAAGATTAATCTACGAATAAGAGACTCTGCTTTAAGCAGCGATCAGCCACTCCCGAGAAACCGGGGTGTATCCATTCGCTCTTAAAGTTCATCGCGTCCCCAGATACGGCTGCTCACTGCTCCTGCTCGATTTGATTCCTCAGCCGCAATAATGGTCACTTGTCGGACACCCAACCCAGGTATCGTATCTTTTGAATTGTGCCATATCATTGTCTACCCCCTGTTAGTGTCCTCGGAGTGTGGATCAGCCGGCGCAAAGATCAAGACGGTGGTACCTATCAGCGATCCTACTCGGATCTCGTACATGCCCGAGGACGTGTGTACCGATAGCGAACCCGGAGAACTCAGAACCAGATTGCGACCATGTCTCTCTTTCCGCTTGCTAGTGCGGTGTCCATGCTTTCTCAAAGTATTGATGCCTTGCGGCTTTATTAGTGGACACTTGCTCCCGCTGATTGTGATATTCTCCTAAAGTTGACCTGATCTAGCTGGATATATCTACCTGGGCGCGCGAACTATCTCCGTAGAGTGAGGTCATTGGGCAGCAGTGACGCCGTCTTCCAAAACACCGAGGACCTTTTCTATGAGCATCACCTCCATGCCGACTCCTCTCAAAAAAATTCACTCTTGGGAAGCTGCCTAGCTAATACAGACCCTCGTTCGCACAGACTTACCGCTCGCACATCATCTCGGCGTCGCTTTCTACATCCACTACTATATAGTATATACCCTCCGTGAAACCGGTACCAAGCTATCCGACGCCCGGGCGCCCTAGCCCTGGTGGATGTGACTGTGTTTATGATCTTGTCGCTGTGGCGATGCAGGCCCTTGGTCTGCTACTCGACAACTCTGCCTTCGTCGATGTGCTTCACCGCGAGAACTCCGAGGTGGCTCTGCGTGGTCGCAGAAGACGTTTCAATCGAGGATTGCGGCGATGGCTTCGTTACATTCTGACACTTCAGTGTTCATTGTGTTACGTGTGGTGATGTACATACAGCCCGCACTCCTTCGAGTTGTGGCTCCGCCGTGGCTAGTGACGCTGGATCAGGCGGGAGAAGCCTCGGAGGCCCTCGGTACGCGTCTGGTGTTAAATAGGCAAGCAACTATACCGAGGTGCTTTATCGATCTATGTTTTGGCCGGAATATCGTGAGAATGACACTGTCCGGTCGGATTGGAGCCTGCACCCCCGCTATATGTCAATTGTGTGGATTGATGCCATTGACAGCTTTATGAAGGCCGGAGGAGGCCGTGGCTGGTAGGTTCGCCCGCCACATTAGGCAGGTTTAACCGCAAGACCAAAAGAGGCATAAAACCCTTGGACACCTAGCGAGAGACACTTCATAACTGACAATAAGGAAGAGAACTGCACGATCTTGGATCCTTATAAAATCAATATATAAAAGACCTCGAGCGAGACCTATCAATCCATGGATCAGTATTATTGCCTAAATCTACCACTCTTTACCCTGTGGTTGTACACCGTACCCTACCTATACAGTATCCTTGCCCAGCCTTGGGTAATTCTCCCCAAGGATCTTTCCCCATTTCAGCCACGGTGAGGAGAGCTGCGGAGAGGCCAGCACCCGACCAGGCGGAGTTAAGCCGAGCCTGACTTGGGGGAAGACACGGAGGGGAAGAATAACGCCCAAATTAGCCAATGACTCCCAATGTCTCCAACTTTTTCAACCCCTGTCCAGTGTCAGCGCCATCACGGCCCGTCCAGACTTCCAGAAACTCCAAAAGCACCCCTCAAGCGGATCCGCTTGCTGCTCCGCACCGATCACGGCGGCACCCGAGAGTTATCGTGGGCGGTTCTTTATGCCGCACACAAACACACTTTTGTCACACCCAGGAGGGACATGTGAAATGGACGTGCTCCGGTTTCACCCTTCCGAAGATCTCGGATGGTCACCTGAACCATGGCCGGCGCGCTAGGAGCTCTCCTCCCGTCATACTCCGTGGTACCCCATCTCTGCTACCCCGGTAGACTTGTAATTGAGATGAGATTCACAACAGATCTTGAACGTAATTATGGTTGTGCTTTGTACGGGCCGACCGCATTGAACAATATACAGTAGGTTTTGGCCAGGGGTTCGGTGGGTATCTCATTGGTCGAGTCGTCTGTTTAACCGTGGCTCATGGTGGCGATGGAGACTCTCCGTAAAATTCCTGTGTGCCACGTTAATCCCAGATACCTAGATCTCGATAGCGTCTTCCATAAGTGCCGAAGATAGATCGATCTTGCATATCAGAGTCTAGACAGGTATAAACTAGTCCCTCAAGTTGGCACATGATTCAATTCCTACCTCCAGTACGGAGTACTAAATGTCAAATGCGGAGAACACCACAGTTCGGGTTCTTTGCTGGTCGGCCCCCAGCCCGATCGCGGGTAAATCGCCTCCGAAAAAGGCCCCAGGGGCGGTGAAAAACTCATCCTCGCGTGGCCAAAAAAAAACATACATGCAAAGTCAGGCACTGCACTGTTGTTGGACAATTGAATAGCCAGGAACACTCTTAACTAGGTCATTTGACGTGCCAGTGGCCTGAATTCTTCACTTTTAGTCAAACAAAAAATTTCAAAGAAAACAAAAGCAAAAACAGTCAAAACTCCAGCGCGATTTATTCGGGCCACGGGGTTCTCTATTGTTCTCGCGAAATAATCAGCGGCGGGTTCATCATTCCTTTTTGACTCAACCCAGTCCCCGTTTCTCCACCTTCGATCTTCCCTTGCCTTCCCCCCTCCCTTTCCCCAAGTTTCTTGTCCGGTGGATTTTCGTTTTTGGGTTGCTCCCTTTCACTTTCACCTTTCGGTCTTACCGTCGCGTTTGGTCACACAATGGCGAGTGTCAAGGAAACCGTCAAGGAAACGCTGGTCGGCAGCACCGAGGCGCCGGAGCTGTCGCACCAGGCCCGCTCCAACTTTCTGCGTCATGCGCACAAGGACGAGAATGGCGAGCTGTACATGGCTGAGGACGACTTTATCAACGCCGTTGCTCCCAAGCACGAGGACTATGTGAGTACCGCTCTGAATCCTCTGCAATCCCTCCCACCTGGTCAACTCTCGTCCCTCGCGATCTCCAACCTGGTCGAGAATAGCCCAGCTGACACATTTCCCAATCTAGCACAAAATCAAGCGCGAGCAATATGGCATCCTCTTCCGCGTGGCAGACCGAAGGAAAACTGGCAAGCTTAGCCTGGCTGACTGGGCCACCTTTGAGAACCTCCTCGCGAAGCCCGATGCGGAGTACGAGATCGCCTTCCGCCTCTTCGACCTCGATGGCGCTGGCACCGTGAAGTGGGAGACTGTCAAGGAATTGTACAACCGGAACAAGAGTGCCGACAGCATTCCATTTGACTGGAACTCCGAATGGGCCTCCCTCTACACCGGCCGCACAAAGTCCCGCCATGACATGACATACCCCCAATTCTCCCAGATGCTGCGCGGCCTGCAGGGCGAGCGCATTCGCCAAGCCTTCCATATCTTCGACAAGGACGGCGATGGCTACATCGAGCCTGAGGACTTCCAGCGCATCATCCTCGAGACCTCCCAGCACAAGCTCTCCGACCACCTCCTCGAGAACCTTCCCACCCTCTGCAACATTTCTACCACCAACAAAATCTCCTACGCCACCGTGCGTGCCTTCCAGAACGTCATGCGCGAGATGGACATCATCGACCTGATCGTCCGCGAAGCCACGCTCAAGAGCCGCGACGGAAAGATCACTCGCTCAGACTTCCTGAATGAAGCCGCCCGTGTCACCCGCTTCTCCCTTTTCACCCCCATGGAGGCCGATATCCTGTTCCACTTTGCTGGTCTGGATGCACCCTCTGGCCGTCTGTCGCAGAAGGACTTTGCTAAGGTCATTGACGCCTCATGGCGCATCCCTGTCGCAGTTGCGGGCCAAGTGGCGGAGGCCGCGGCCACCAAGACCCAGAACTTCCTGCATGGTCTTCTCGAATCGGCACACCACTTCGCCCTGGGTAGTTTGGCCGGTGCTTTTGGTGCCTTCATGGTCTACCCGATTGACCTGGTCAAGACCCGAATGCAGAACCAGCGATCCACTCGTCCCGGTGAGCGCCTATACAACAACTCTCTTGATTGTGCGCGCAAGGTCATCCGGAACGAGGGTTTCACTGGTCTGTACTCGGGTGTGATCCCGCAGTTGATTGGTGTGGCTCCGGAGAAGGCCATCAAGCTGACTGTCAACGATCTCGTCCGTGGTGCTTTCACCGACAAGGATACCAGCAAGATCTGGTATCCCCACGAGATCCTGGCTGGTGGTACTGCCGGTGCTTGTCAAGTGGTGAGTGACGCAAATGTCGATCAATACTCACGTGTCTTGCCGTTACTAACCTCTTTGTTCCCAGGTCTTCACCAACCCACTTGAGATTGTCAAGATCCGTCTGCAGGTCCAGGGTGAGATCGCCAAGAACGTCGAGGGCGCTCCCCGTCGCTCTGCCCTCTGGATCGTGAAGAACCTCGGTTTGGTGGGTCTGTACAAGGGTGCCAGCGCCTGTCTGCTACGCGATGGTAAGTGCAATCACCAATTCTTGATCCTCGAAAGTAATCTGACAGTTAGTAGTGCCATTCTCGGCCATCTACTTCCCCACATACGCTCACCTGAAGTCCGACTTCTTCGGCGAGACCGCCACCAACAAGCTGGGCGTTGTCCAGCTCCTGACTGCCGGTGCCATAGCTGGTATGCCCGCCGCCTACCTGACCACCCCCTGCGACGTGATCAAGACCCGTTTGCAGGTCGAAGCCCGCAAGGGCGAGACGAAATACCTCGGCCTGCGCCACTGCGCGACCACGGTGTGGAAGGAGGAGGGTCTGAAGGCGTTCTTCAAGGGTGGTCCAGCCCGTATCATGCGGTCGTCACCGCAGTTCGGTTTCACACTGGCTGCCTACGAAGTCCTCCAGAAGATGCTTCCTCTGCCGGGGTCTGGAGAGGAGGTCTCCCCCACCGGCCAGGTCGAGCCCGGTGTCGGTCTCCAGGGCGCCAAGGCTCCCCTGCCCTACCTGCGCTCCAGGAACGCGCTGAAGCTCATCCTGGACGTGGACCAGAACATCGGCCGAGTGCAGGTCCCTCGCGCCGAGAATTGGCCCAAGTTCATGCAGGCTAAGCAGTGATTTCCTTGTTGCGTTTGGTTTGGTTTCCATAGCGATATGACTTTTTCTTAACTTGGGGGGTTGCGTTGCTGGTGCTGGTGCTGTTTTCGTTTGTCATGTGTGTTCATACATTTTTCATTCCATTGAGCATCAGATTTCTATTTCCCTTTCTGGCCATCTCGTGCTCATCTCGTTTTCGTTTCGTTCGTCATCTTTTCTTATTTTGTCTAGATTTCGTTCATGTTTCGTTAACGTTTCGTTTCCATTTCGCGTCCCTTTCACCTTTCACCCCCTGTTTACGCTGAATCTCCATGCCTCGCATATCGACCCCATTCTTTTCTCTTGTTGTTCTGAATCTTCTGTGCTAAAAATTGGGGACTGTGTGTTGCATTCGTGGAGATCATCCTGCTTTTCTGTCCATTGCATGATTCACCTTTTATCCGCCCCGGCTATAGCGCTGGGGTCCATTGTACTGTATCGAAAAGGATAGATTTGGGGAGAAAAGACATAGACGGCTTTCCCTTATCTTGGAGCCTTGAAGAGTTGGTCCAGTCTGTTGTTTTGGAGGGTGTATGGCACTTGGGCCTGCTAGGGCTTAAGTTTTGTACAAGTTGTGCTTATAGCTAGAGATGATAGAATTGGATTGACCTGTTCGAAGATATGTTGTGAATGGATGGCCTATGGAATAAGGCTGGCCGTATATGTATCTGGTGTAAACCTATGAGACTTAAGGCAGTAAGTCAAAAAATTGGTCAGTTGAGAGGACCGGGCATGTTGGCTCCCTTAGGTTATAAAAGAACTAGTGCCGGTATCTTTTTTACGAGTGGTATTGACTCTCTATTTGATTATCTTTTTTTGGATACTGTATCCTTAAGATATCGTCTGTATGCCCGGATCTGGCTGTTCTAAACTAACCTATGTTACAGGTACAAACACAGGGTTACGTTGAATAAATATGTCGAATAACCACCACAAATAGTTACTATATGGGCATAGGTAGCTAATAAAGACCTCATCTTTATTATGACTATTCCTACCTAGAATATTATCTTTTATCTCTGTCGGGCTTTAGAGCCTTATGTCTAACGCAATAGAGCGCTAGACTAGGTGTAATCTGTCACGGAAGGGATTAAAAACACAGACCTCAGGGAGAGGGATATTAGCGGAGATAGGCAGGATATCAGTATTGGTCGAATGTGTTGTACAATATGACATAGATCTAGTTTTCCAAAACGTACTTTCGAGGGCTACCATAAAATCAACGGTAAGCGCGGCAGATGCGGCAGGAATATGATATCTCGAAATTATAGGCCGCCAAGATAGAAGGTATATATAGAAGTACAAGTACACGAGGGTGGGAGTTTATCACTGGTACCACAAATCCCCCAGAGGGGATCAGAATCTCGCATATCCAAGGGTAATTTCTGTGCATAGACAAAGAGGTTTTGTCGAGAAGCTCTCCTTCACGAGCTGATGTTTCCGTTGAGGTTGCCACTGGCCTCGTGCAGTGAAGTGAGTCCTCGTATGATATTATAGTTTCAAGCCAACTCCAGGATTCCCTGTTCGAAAGGATATCATCAGAAAAAGTTGACCTTCCGTGGCGACTGGGTCTTTTCCGTAGCCTCGTTATCACTCGCCGAGTCACGGGCAGCCGAGTTTTTCTTTTCCGGTTCTTGCGTTGCCTTTTCTTGTTCTTTCGCCGCTTTTTGTTTTGAATGCCATTGTGCATCTTCTTGCTCAATCTGTCGAAGAACTAGAATAGCAAAAGTAGTCAGTATACCTTTAAATCTCCACCCTCGAGACACAGCAACATACCATCCTCCCACTCCAACTCCTTCGCTTCATCCCCAGTCCCCAACAACTTCTCCACATCAACCTTCTCCCCCCTCTGCACACGCTCAATAACCTCCCTCAACAGCTCGATCTTAGCATCCGCGGACCGGCTATACGCCGCATACCCGTTCTTCAAGGTAAGCAGCCGGATGGCTTGGGAGCCGATCAACGTGAACATGACGATGTAAAATGTAGCCGGATTCCATTCCTTCGTCTCGCCGGACTTGCGCGACTTGCGGTTCCGGATAAACCGCGGCACCATCGCCGTCCATACTGAGCTATCTGCAATGTTCGGGAGTCGCTCGGAGGTAGCGTAGGAGCGGGAGCAGGGTGCGCGACATGGATTGGCGAGTGTAGAAGGAGATCTTTGCGGAAGGAGTTTGCGAGTAAGCCCCACGGGCCTTATTCGGAGTAGCATTGTCATTGCTGTGTGGTTGAGTGTGCTGTTGCTGCTTCTTCTCTGTCGCTGGAACGTCCGCGGGCAAAAGTGAGCGTCCTGTCTGCCTGAGGCTCCAAGGCATAATTACCCAACTAGGTATAGTGTATATTGTTGCTGCGACAACGCGGCCGTTTTGGCGTTCACGGGCCTGGCCGGTGATATCAGCAAGCTTCAAATTAGTAGCTCGGTTCAAGACCGCAGTCCTGCTGTGAGAGCGACACCCCTGCGCGCCATGGCGGTTACCGTCTTACCACCCACCTCGATGTCTGAGTCTGTCAAGCAGGCCGTGCGGTCGACGACAACATGCTCCGATGCCACCGTGTTGTCCCTACAAACATTGCTCCGCGGATCGTCAAAGGCGCCCGAGAAGCCTGTCCGGCGGAATACGAAGTCCACGAAAGAATCAACTACTACGACGGCTCGGACGAAGGCCACTAGGATAGTCAAGACGCGAACTGCGAACGACACGGCGCTACACCTCGTTGACCAGGATGGTCCCGCGTTGTCACCTCAGGAGAAGCTTGTGCTTGCTACGGAGGTCTTCAATGGGACATTGAAGACTCTGACGGACGCGTCTAAGGGCCCATCTACGAAGCGTCAAACTGCGATCTCGGAGAATGTCTCAACCAAGTCTGGGAGGACCAATGTGGATAAGGGCGTTTTCGCGGCTGCTGAATGCGCAAGGCTAGCCCTGGCGACGCTACGAGCCCTCAAGAACGACCAAAAATCATCGACCGATTTCCCGAATATGCAACTTGAACAAGGCGCGTGCGTGTTGGCCGGGAAATTGATTTCCCTGGGATTGAACGAGATGGCGTGCAAGGAACTCCGATCTCTGAAGAGGAGGATACAGCAATATCTGGATGCGAACAACGCCGGGAAGGAGGTTGCACCGAATAAGGATGGCGCGGACGAAGACACGGGCAAGGAACGTATGTCCGATCTTCTCACTTTCTCGAATATCTCCAATGCGGAATCACTGTACGGCTTGCTGGTTTCCTACCACGCGAATGCAATGCGCCTGCTTGTCGCTGAGAAGAAACCTTCCACTACCGAACGGCTCGTGCCTTTCCTGCAGCTCTCAGATCAGAGTAGTCCTGCCTCCATCATTCTCGCTGCTATTAACTGCGGAAGCCTGATAAGCGACAAAGCTGCTCTCCAGCTGCAGCTCCTGTCCAACACCGTGTTGTCTCTATGTGCCGGCAAGTCTGCTTCCACCGACGAGTCAACAAGCAAGGATACATTGAAACCAATTACGACGCTGGGCCTACAACTTTTATCTCTCGAGATCCGCTGCTTGGGGTGGCAAGCATCCAGCCATGTCTGTGATGAAGGCAGGGAGATGATTGAACCGCTGCTGCGATATCTCAGTGGTTTTTCCCATCGCAGCAAGGGCATTGAGAAGTCTGAATTTGTGACTATTTACAAAACCATTACTCGAATTCAAACGGCAATGACAGAGATCAAGAAACAGCGTCAGGAATTCAAGGATGGAAACTCGCCTGCAAAGATAACGACCATCCTTGGGCAGCTTGCTTTGGATGCTGGGTGCTTGGAGGAGTCGTTGAAGCTTTTTGCAAAAGCAATCACTCCACTTTCCACCTCTCAAAGCCTGGCTCTGGCTACCGTTAGGTGCAAGATTGCCTCTGTGTGCTTTCAGGGCTTGAAAGGTTCGAAGATGTTTCTTGATGGGGCATTGAAGGCTACCGCCGAGGCCAGCGTTGCCTTGGGATTGCAATTACGAGGTAGTGTGAGTGATTTGGATGAATTGCTGGTGGAATCCGCGAGGCTGAAGAAGCTTGCTCTGTCTTGGTTTGGGGAGACGATCACCAAGTCGACCGATAGTGACAGCGAGAAGAACGACATTGCTACCCTGATTCGGGAATACCTCCAGGCTTTCTTGAGGTTGCTCCGGCGCTATGTTGGGCGGACGCCGGCAGAGGACTGTGACGAGAAGGAGACTGAGTTGTTCAAGGCTCGCATTGCGCTGTCCAAGAGCATTATTCTCGCCGGTGTGGATTCGGCTGTTGCTATTGGACGACTCTCGATTATGTCCCAGAGACCGCCATGGGATGATATCCTCCCCATTCTAACGGACTGCCACCGGCTACTTACTAGCATCGAAGCTACCAATAGTGATGGCTCTGACTCATCTCTGACTGAAAATATCAGTGCTGCCCTTGTCAAGCTTTCCAATCTCTTCTGGTCTCGCTACATCAAGGAGAAAGAAGCCGGCCAGGGTTATCGCGAGCTTCTGCTCCTTCTCAAGCAGTCGACGCAGCTAATCTCGACTTGCTCGCCCAGCCATCGAGTTACCGCATTCGCTGCTCTCAAGTTTGAGAGGATGGCACATTTGTACCTGGAAGGTTACAAGTATGACAACTCGGAAGAGGCTTTCAGATCGTCCATTTCAGAATACGTCCAAGCTGGCACTCTTGAAGAAATTGCGAAAAGCAACACAGGAACATGCCCCGACATGCTCAATCATGACCCGCAGAGCCCGGGTTTTATGCTCAACCGCGTTCTTTCTGCGTTTTTGAGGATGAAACTACGGAAGAAGACATCAAATTCGGCGTCCGTCTATGACGACCAAGTACTGGAGCCCGAGCAAAGGGGCATGCTTCTGGAGTGGCAAATGGGCCTCCTTTGTGATCTTTACAGCTATTCTTCAAGCGAGGAAGACTTCCGATCCATTCTCAGCCCGGTTGTATCAAGTACCCTCGACCTTTACTCCGCCACACTTCACCCTATCCGGCATGGCCGAGTCATTCTCTCTGCGCTTCGGTTCCTGCTAGAACACCCCAATGCTATATGTGCTGATCTGACAGCCAGACTCATGGAAGAAGGAACGGAAGCCCTCAAATGCGACAAAGGAGTCGGTCAGGACACAGACCTTGCTCCATTCGCCACACATTCGACCAACTCTCTCCGCGTGATCATTGGCTTTCACCAGGGCAAGATTGATGTGGGAGAACTAGACGACACTCTTTCCTCGTGGTCTTCCATGGTTCGCCAGTGCCCTGATTCGAAATCGCTGCTTCTTTGCGTCACGGACGCCGATTACTGGGTCCTTCAACTCAAGGCTTTGGTTGACTACACTGAGATCCACGGCCTTTGGAAAGCTCAGCTCTCCGCCCTTGAGCTGATCCTCCGCGCCGCAGAGCTCCTGCAGACTGGAGACCTTTCGGATGCGATCATCATTCTCGCTAGACTGGTATTGCAGCATTGTCGCCTTGGCCAATGCCAGAAAGCTGGAGACTTGCTCACCCGGGGCGGGCAGTATCTTGCCAAAAATGAAGTTTCCATGCTCGCAACCATCTCGTATAAGCTTGCTCGAGTTGAATATCTGCTTGAGACAGGAGAAATTGAGAAAGCAGCCTCTACTCTCTCCGCAGCCAGGATCCTCTACCAGAAGGCCCAGAGCTCAGATGAGCTCGGCAATTTGACCGTCTTGTCCAAGATCTCATGGGAACGATTGATTGCCGATGCTGCATTTGTCCAGTCCCGGCTATGGACCGCGCAGGGCTCCATGGTTCAAGCTTTGTACTTTGCCAAGCTGTCTGTAAGACTCAACTGCCGAATCTGGGCGAAAGTTGAGAAGCTGGCACAAAAGAAACAGGACCGGTCATTGCCTTCCGCTAGGGCCTCGGATGTCGAGGCCGTCGCGGATGGTGTGGCTAAGCTTGATCTTTCTCAGAATGGGTCTTCTCCTGATGTATCGCCCACCTACGTCCAGGGAGCTCCGTTCTGGCCACATCTTGGGTCACATCACACCTGCTTGCTGAATCTAGCAACTTTGTCTGCCCACCATGGCCTCTTCCAGGATGCCATTTATTATGGGGAGCAGGCCTTGAAGATTGACAGGACTCTAGATGCTAATGTAAGGCTGG
>JAXQJV010000561.1:0-17229 GCA_037042255.1 Penicillium sp. PG106-07D
GGCCTCGAGAAGCAAAGAAAGGATGCTCCTCGAAGGATGAAGCCAGATAATCCCAGAAAGGATTTGGTGGATGGTTCAGATCATGAATAGATGCCATCTTGAAGGATCAATAAGCACAAGTATTCGTATCTAGAGCAAATTTTGTATTGACTGAAGATAATGCGAGGGTAGATTCGAGAAAAGATTCGAAACGGATCAAGAAGGATCAAGCAGAAGAATGTAGACCGTGAGGTGATCTGATCTGGTGCAGTGATACTTATTCTACGGTTCTTTTATACTTCATTGCTCCGGGCCAGGCAGCCGCTATACTCGTCAGCTCGGCGCCGACCACATCACACCAGGTATACGTACAACCACGCTGCCTTGGCCGGCGGAGCAACGCTATTCGCCGTCGGACGATTAGGTGATCCGGAGGTGTGTGTCAACGTGCCAGGTTTTCTAAGCGCGATCGATGATAGCCGAAGATGCTGGAAGGGTCACAGCTCGGGGAGGCGAAAGTAGGACGCATTATGGTTAAGTCCGAGATTGCTTTTGGTTAGGTTCGGGGTGTCAAGATGTCCGAGCTTCCAACTGGAGATGACCGACTCCGCGACTGACTCATTGCCGGGCGCCACACTTGTGCCACATCAGTGGCGATTGGTTGTTGGTAAACGCGTCGTTGACTCGTTGCTACCTCCAGGCGCATAGAGCTCAGACGCTCCGGGGTGAAATTGGGAGGGTCCAAAGCCCAAAGAGTCAGATACAGTAGTTTTCGAAATCAGTCATAGTGGTAAGTTAAAGAAGGTTAGCGTATTTCGGATTTATTTTTCTGGGAATGAAGCCGGAAGAGTGTAGAGGTACAATTGATTTCGAAAACTACTGTAAGCAATGATCTCGACAAGTCGTTTGCTCGTCTGCTTGTCATTTATGGTAAGGCTGCAAGGCTGCAAGGCGAGGAATATCGTCTACGATCACGTGATTGCCCAATAGTCATGCAATGGCTGCTTACTTCTTTCACATTTCTGTTGTCCTTTCTGAGATCAGCAAGCTCTTTTTGTCCCTTTTTGTCCTTTCCACTTATTCCAGCGCTCGTTTTGTTATCTGTCCACAATTTCCTCGCGCCTCGACAAGTCTCCAGTGTATATACTCGCCTCCGTTGTTCTATTGGCGGCCTTCTCCCGCATCACTCATGGCCTGCATACCCCTGCATGGTAGGCGTTCCAGGAATACCACATGCCTGACGATGGCTCGTTGGGAGCGAAGTCACTCCTATCATTGACACACTTGTGGGTCTGAGTCTCATCTTTGGAAGGCGAAGACTGAGGCTCGGTGCATCTGGTTTGAGCCTGATGTTTTTTGTGGTCGGACTGGCCATGCAGGTCCACGCTGGAAAGGATTACCTGGGTGATCCCGCGCTCGTTACTCTGGCAGTTGCGTCGATGATGGCATCTTGCGAATAATCTTAGGTTGATATGTTCATTTCCCACGGCTTGTGATCCATGCCACCTTGGCCTTGTCGACTATGGCAAGATGGCACTTGAATACTGCAAATCAACTCGGCAATTCAAATTTGGATCACATGTGAATAAGCAATTTTTGACATTTCAAGTCGCGGATTGGGAAAGTCTGTGTTCGGCAATCGATTGACAAGCAACTCTATTAGGGCTGGCATTTCATTGCTTCTTGGATATTCGATAAGGCAATGTGGAGGACCTCATTCAGCACAGGTCAGATACTTTGGTTGCTCTGATGAGGCCAACAGAATCGTCTCTTCTTCGTCTGCGTACTTCTTGAAGTCTCCTCGATGACAGGGCAGACTGCAAAGGTGTTGTATGATTGCTTGTGTGGGGCAAAGACCTCTCTGCAAGCCACCGTCACGTGACTCATGCCCAATCTATATTGGCCTCTTCACCAAGACATTGATTTCCTTTTCTGCTGTCTCCTGCCTTCTCGATAATCCTACAAGCTCGTCACAGAGCGATTTCTGCATCACCACGTGAACATACGTCTCGTTCACTCCGAGCCTAAATATCCCGATGGACCTCAGCGGCACGTGCCATTATCTTCACCGATGGCTCCGAAGGGTTCCGGGTTTCCCCTTGGAGACAAAAGGCCATGGCCAGCCCTAAGGATTCACCACTTCGACTGACAGCAAAATAACTACGGGAGCTTGAGAACCCGCACCCGGGTGGATGCCAGTGGGTCAGAGGGAAGAGTTGTCTCTAATATTCCGATCCGGAACTTTCCTCATGACGATATCTGGTGTTCCATCATGTAGCCCAGCCGCTGGGGATGAAGTCATATATTTGTCATCGAGAAGCCAATAACTAATACTCACGCCCATAGCTTCTGAAGAGATCCATCCGATCTTGACAACGACTGATATCAGCCCAACCGCACTAATCACGTCACAATGTCTTCCCGGCCATTGGCGCGGGCCTTCAATCTTCGTTCATCTGTGATCAGACACGCCGACTACCAAATACTCAAGTATCCACAGAAAACAGTCTCCTTCCATATTCAATCTGGACAAAGAACCCTTGCAACATATGTGGAACACTCGGCTGCGACAACAAAGTCGGATAGCAAGCAGGAGCGCGTCGTCATCCTTGGCTCCGGCTGGGGTGGGTATACCATCTCACGTCGGCTGTCGCCCAAGTCCTTCTCACCAATTATCATCTCTCCACGCTCCTACTTTGTCTTCACCCCTCTCTTGACCGACACAGCCAGCGGCTCGCTTGATTTCTCCAACATCGTCGAGCCAGTCCGGGATCCAAGAGCGAAAGTTGACTTCATCCAAGCCGCCGCACGAGCAATCGACTTGAAAAAGAAGACTGTTCTGTGCGAGGCTACTGTAGTCCGAAGCGGTGTTACAGAGTCGCCGCGTACTTCCGAAGATGAGAGACAAGTTGACGAAGGCCCCGAAGCCTCGTTCAAGCAGCCAACCAAGGAACTGCGTCAATGGGAACAAGGGGAGACCTTTGAGGTCCCTTACGACAAATTGGTCATCGCCGTCGGTGCTGTCAGTCAAACCTTTGGCACTCCCGGTGTTCGTGAAAATGCCATGTTCTTCAAAGATATTGGCGACGCCAAGCGGGTGAAGCGACGCGTGCGTGAATGCTTCGAGCTGGCAGTTCTCCCGACCACAACGCCAGAAATGCGAAAGTGGCTCCTCCATTTTGGAATTGTCGGTGCAGGTCCCACTGGTACCGAACTTGCCGCGTCGCTGCGTGACTTCATCTATAGAGATTTGATGACGCTGTATCCATCTCTCGAGGGTATTCCCAAGATCAGTCTTTATGATGTTGCGCCCAAGGTACTATCGATGTTTGACGAGACGCTCTCCCGCTATGCAATGGACACTATGAGGAGCGAAGGCATTGATATCAAAACCTCTCACCATGTCCAGAGTCTGCGCTGGGGTCCACCTGGCGCACCTCCACCCCATGAGATGGACCCCAAGCGCTGTCTGACTTTGACAACCAAAGAGGAGGGTGAAGTTGGCGTTGGCATGTGTGTCTGGGCGACTGGCAACGCGATGACCAAATTTGTCAGCCAGTCGCTGAGCGCAGTCAAAGACTTCCCAAGCGATTCAGTCTACACTCTCAACGGTGAAACAGGTTCAGTCGTACCCGCCGGGCGGTCTCCTTGGAAGTACAAGAAAGTCCCCAAAACGGGTGCTCTGCTTGTCGACGGGCATCTACGGGTCCAGCTTCAGAACGAAGCCGGACAGACGGCAGTCCTGAACGATGTCTTCGCTCTAGGCGACAACGCCATGTTGGAGACCGGCGCACCTCCAGCCACAGCACAAGCAACCTTTCAGGAAGCAAAGTGGCTCGCGGACCGTCTGAACAAGCGAGATCTGGACCAGACACCACCCTTTTCATTCCGCAATATGGGCACATTGGCCTATCTTGGAAGCGAAAAGGCTCTGATGCAAATCCCTCACGACACGCATGACACGAACAAGCGCAATAAATATCTGCCCGAGGGGATCACAGGCCGCATGGCGTGGGTGGTCTGGAACGCAGCGTACATTACCATGTCGATGAGTTGGCGCAACAAGCTTCGGGTAGCGTTCCGTTGGACACTAAACAGGCTCTTTGGGAAGGATGTATCCCGTTATTGAAGACGTGTAGATAGCAACAAATACTGTGAGCAAGCATTCTGTAACTGTTCATTTGTACATGTCAATACCCATTGTCCTTTTTATTGTACTTTTCCTTTGTATCCATCACACATCGGGTCGGCACTTTTGTGTGGGCCGAGGCTTCTCCGCATTCCCCGCATTGGCCCGTATTTGACGATTTCGGCCACAGCTAACCTTTACTTTCTCTCGACAACACACCATGGCGTCCCAAGAGCCCGCATACGTCGCGATCGCCCAGCGTAAGCAGACTGCGCTAGCTGCTGCTATTCCCGCTGAATGGCGACTGCCGGCGCATCTCATTCCCGCGGGGATGCTCTCGCCCGCCGAGTCGATCACCGAGGGACCGAAGCAGTACGGCAGAGTCAGTGTCATGAACATCCCACGCACTTGTGGCATTCTTACCGCCAAAGAAATTGAAATCACAGAGAACTATGATGTGCGCGGACTTGTGGCTGCTATGACTGGGGGCAAGTTGAAGGCGGAAGAGGTGATTCGAGGCTTTTGCAAGGTGAGTTCTGCAACAGGATACATTCGCCATTATTCATGACACTAATCAGGTGTGGTGTATCTAGAGAGCAGCCATTGCTCATCAACTGACACGCTGTATCACTGAGCCCCTCTTCGATCGAGCATTACGCCAGGCAAAAGAATTGGACAACCACCTCCAGCGAAGCGGTCGCCCCATCGGTCCTCTGCACGGCCTACCCGTCTCTGTCAAAGACACCTTTTGCGTGGAAGGGGTAGACGCAAGCATTGGGCTTTCTGCGCTCGCATTCAAGCCTGCGCGCAAGAATGCAGACTTGGTCAATCTCCTCGAGTCTCTCGGTGCGATCATCATCGCCAAGACTAACATCCCACAAACCCTCGCAACCCTGGACAGCTGCAACCATCTCTTCGGTCGTACGCTGAATCCGTTGAACCGTCAGTGGACGGCGGGCGGGAGCACCGGTGGAGAGGGTGCGCTGCTTGCGATGCATGGGTCTATGGTTGGCTTTGGCACAGATATTGGTGGCAGCATCCGTATTCCGGCGATGTGCCAGGGTCTTTATGGATTCAAGCCGAGCGATGGGCGTGTACCGTACGGTGGTCAGGAGAGCGGACAGATCGAGGGCAAGGGCCGCGTGTCCATCCAGCCCGTGGCTGGGCCGTTGGCGCGCTCTGTGGCAGATATCGCTGCCGTCATGGCTGAGATTGTGCCGAGAGCTGAGTTGTTCGGGGAAGACTGTATTCCAGGATACTGGCCGACTCCCTCTGTACCTGCTTCTATTGCTCCGCCCCGCAACTTCACCGTCGGTATCCTGAAGACAGACGGTTTGGTCACTCCCTTGCCGCCGATTACCCGCATCCTTGAAGAAGTGGCCAGCCACCTGCGCCGCACACCCGGCGTAGAGGTCGTTGAGATCCCACTTCCCCCGGTCTTGCCCAAGTGTCAAGCCCTGGCTGGGCGTCTTATGGGGGTCGATGGTGGTTCGAACATGCTCGATTTGATCGAGAGCATGGGCGAGCCGCTGACGCCCTGGCTTCGGGGACGCATGAAGCGCGGCAAGCCTATCACTATTAATCAGCTGGCACAGCTGCAGGCTCAACGTGCCCGGATTGAGAAGGAGATGATGAAGATGTGGACGCTTTCGTCATCGGCAAAGAGCCGTCAGGTCGATGCTATTGTATGCCCGATTGCACCGCACCCGGTGCCGCAAATGGATCGGTACAATGCCGTCGGATATACTTCGACATTTGTGCTGCTGGACTACCCGGCTGGTGTGGTCCCAGTCCGGCCTTTTGTGGAGTCAGACCTCGAGCTTGGTCTTGAGATGAAGGATCCCGTGCTCGGAAGTTGGGATAAGGCCAACCGCCTTCTGTGTAAGTTTGATTAGAGAGATCAAAGTTTGAGTGCTGCTAACATCTGGATGCAGGGGACGAGAAAACAATTGACCGCCGGGTGTACTTGGATTCACCGCTTAGTGTGCAGGTCGTGACGCCAAAGCAGCATGACTACGAGCTCTTCCAAGCGATGGAGGTTATTGATCGTGCGGTGCAGGGCCGTGTGGGCACGACGACCGCAAAGCTGTAGATATACCTACAGTGCTGTATATAGCCTTTGGATACCGCTGGCAGGCACGTCTCGTGTATGTAGTAACTAGATGACTCACGGATGATTGAGAAATCTTATTCCTAAGGTAATTGCATAAACTGAATCGCTACCTGACCACGCCTAAAGTCTGCCCTTCAGCACCGCACCACCATCAGTCGCGATCACAGCGCCGTTCAAATGACTAGAGGCTCGAGATCCCAAGAAGACTACCAAACCCGCAATATCCTCGGGTCGGCCCAATCGGCCATTAGGCGAGAACTCCTCCAAATGCTTCATGCCGCCCTTGGCATTAATTAGACCCGTGGCCATCTTGGAAGGGTAGAACCCAGGCGCGATGGCATTGGTGAGAATGTGCCTCGGGCCGAGCTCGACAGCCAAGTTCTTAGCGAGATGGATAGCAGCAGCCTTGGAGGCAGAGTAGCTAGGGGTAGCGTGCTCGCCAATCGCGCCGATACCGATCCCTGCGACAGACGCGGTGATGATGACGCGGGAGGGCTCTTCGACGGTAGCCTTGACGGTGAGAAGGGGTGCCAGTCTAGAAAGGAAATCAGAGGGGAAATCTCATCAGCAACCGATTCGCTGCAGACGTACTTTTGAATAGTGTAGAAAATGCTCTTCACGTTCAAGTCCATCACCTTGGAGAACATCTTCTCCGGATGGGTATCGAACTTCTCGCCCCAGGTGGCACCGGCATTAGCGAAGAGGATATCGACGTGGTCGGTCGTCTTGGCAATCTCGGCCACCAGGCGATCCAGCTCCTCCATGCGAGCGCTATCGGCTGGCACGGAGATGGCTTGAGCGCCTGGCCGCTTGTTGGGCAGAGCGTTTAGGGCGGCGACGGCTTCATCGCAAGCGTCCTTCTTGCGGGATGTGATGTAGACTTTTGAGCAACCCGCCTGCAGCAGTCTTGTGTGAATTTATGTTAGCATTTACGCGAAATGGTGCTGTGGTTTTCAACATGAGGCACACACTCACCCGGAGGCAGCGTGGAGTCCCAGTCCACGCGAGCCACCCGTTACAACGGCGACCTTTCCCTCGAGGGAGAAGATGTTAGAGAAGTTAGACAACTGAACCTGTTCCGCAGCCGACATGGTGATGCTCTGGGTAGAAAGAAAACACAAAGGGTTGGAAACAGCAGGAAAGATCTTTATTTGAAGCAACCTCTAATTCTTGTCCCCAATCGAGGATTATCTCCGGGGCCCGCACCGAGCGACCGAGGCTCGTCGACAGCCGAAACCCCGCAAAAATTCGGATGCGCAACTGGGGAAAGCTCTGACTTTTGCTAGCCAGTACCCTCCGATAATGGATATCGGGGATTCTGACAGCTTGGAACTATGAAGATACTAGTTAACTAACTATAGAGTATTTGTAATCAACAGGAAAACATGGATAGTTACCTACCGGCCCGAGGAACTTCTTCTGGTAATGCTTGCTTGGAAGCACAGCGTTGGCTCTGGTGGGGGTATCCTCTCAATTTTGGCTGTATAACCTGCGAGGTACAACAAATTCACAGTCGAGTAAATCGTTCCAATTGTAATTTGGTAATTGGAATACTTAAATGGACTCACACTGACCCAATAAGCCATATACTCTATGCTAATCTAAATACAAGTACAAGTCCCATATCTTGCCGATGGTAGCTGCGCCGGGAACCCACATCTTTACCTCAATCCTTTATCCAAAGTTCCACAATGAGAAAAATGACAGTAACAAGTGTCAAGTCTCAAAGTGACAGAGCCTCAATGAAATATCGGCTAAGCTTGGGGAACGAGAAGAGAAGGAATTGGTAGAAAGCAAGATCGGGGGCAAACAATCACATCAGTGGTTGCCTTTAGACACGTCAAGGCCCTGAGGCAATGGCTCCATCAACATCAAGATTCTCCATAACCCACGCCAGACGAGAGAGCTCAATTAGAGAAGCAGATGGGTCTGAACCAGTCCCGAATCCTGGAGTTTGCCAGTACTCGATGACGGAGGCGGAGACGAATGAAGCATGAACCAGCACCCTTTATTGGAGACAGATTGGGTGCGGGCTCGAACTTTATCTCTTCTGGAGCGCTGGAACTATTCACCATCTGAATGTGAGTCTGCTGCTACATCCGACATTATGCGAGCGCTGCAGAATGCGCGGAACGTTTTCGAGCTCCCGATTGAAGTCTCGTCTACTGTCCAATTCGGGCCGACTCGGCTAATACCTTCGGCAGCTCCTGCCGCTCTGGGAGTTCGTTTCTTTTGGGCTCCCTCCCTTGCTTGATGAGCGAATTTGAATATAGTTGCTCGTCTGAGTCAGGCGTCTCTATACCTCTCCACCGGCAACCCCAAAGACCACCAACGCCCATTCGGAGCATGAGAGACTCTATCGCCGCCGAAAGAACTCACGTCTAGCGGGTCGGCAGAATAAGCCAAGGACACCGGATGCTCGAGTTTGCCAGTGTGCCTTTTGCTGTGACTCTTTTCGGGCTAAATATGAGTAGATTCGGCATGAAAAGGCTCTCGCTTGACTGGTTGTGCTGCGCGCCAGAAGGCGGTCTCTTCGAAGTAGATGGAGTCAATATCTGCGGATTCTGTCAGGCGCAGAAAGACGATCACTATCTTGAGATTCATTACTATCTTCAATGTCGAGATAAAGCCCATGCACTTCTATATCAAAGACCACCTAGGACAACAGCTCCGCCTGGTGCATAATGTGGAAGATCGCCATTACTTGAACGAATGGCGAATTTCCATCCTCGACCTCAATTACATTCGCGATGTGGTTTTTGTAACCTTGAGTTTACCACCTGGGATGAGAGAGCTGATCATTTGGCCGAGCACTTCAAGAATGGTGCAGACATGACAGTGAAGAGGGAACTGCGGGTTCGATTTGGACGTTGAACTCCAGGTAAGGATCGGGGATGCCTCCTTATTTACTTGGCATCGAGCGTACCACGATGGATCCGATGAGAATATCCGAAACAGCATAACTTCCACGTCATGGCCGTCCCTCGACGGGCGATTTTCCCAAAGGAGTCGATTAGTACATGATACTCTGGAACGCGGTGATCTTGTATATCCAGAGGCACTTGTTGGCGGGTGTGTACCCTTTGGATCATATGATTTAATCCGCCGCTTGTTTCATGATGTATGGCAGCGATGATCCTTGGAATCAGACATTCGCGGAAAATCCTACCTGGCTGGTAGTACTCAAGAGCGATGTGCGCTAGGGGACATCGGGAACGCTCCCGGGGCGTCATGAAATGTCAACAGAAAGCTGTAAGTTATGTAGCTGAAAGTCTGATTATGGTGATCATCAAGGTCCAAAAAATCTACGCTACGTTATCTCTTGCCCTAAACCTAGACCCCAACGTAGTGCCTGGTGTATTAGAGAGCGATGACACGAACACATCTCACAGTCTGGCTTGGACATTTTTAACATGTATAATTCCAGTTAACCCTGTCGAACATTGCAATTAATGCCCAATTGAAGCCAATTCATAGACACAGTTGTCCCTTGGGCTCGAATGGATGGTACACTTAGCGTGCCCGGGTGAGTGGCCGGTGGAGCCAGAAATGTGCTCAATTTCTCGCAATGGCTCAACAAACAACCAGTGAGCTTCCCGCCCTCGTAGTGACTCGCCAAGCCACGAAGATGACAGCCGGTAATGTACGGAGTATAGTAAACATTGAAGCCCATTGACTTACTACCTTGGTGGTCAGAAGTGACGTGCTCGGGAGCCTGTAAGAGGGGCAGCCTCTTCTATTAGGGGACCTTGAGAGTCCCTTTTTCATCTCCTCTCTGGACATACTGGTCATTTCTCAGAAACCTTCCATCACTTGAGATTTTTACCTCAAACTGCCATTCACTCCTCATCATGGCGACTCAGACTCACTCCCTGCCCTCGCTGCCATATGCCTACGATGTAAGTCTCGTGTATATCACAAGAACAGTCGAAGGCAGCTAAGTTTACCCCTAAGGCTCTTGAACCGGTCATCTCCAAGCAGATCATGGAACTTCACCACAAGAAACATCACCAAACCTACGTCAACAATCTAAATGCCGCCCTCTCTGCACAAGTGACCGCAACCCAGACCAACGATGTCCCCATCCTGATCAGTCTGCAACAGAAGATCAAGTTCAACGGCGGCGGTCACATCAATCACTCTCTCTTCTGGAAGAATTTGACCCCTCCGGAAACTCCTGGCAATGATTTGACCAGCGCTGCGCCGTCGCTGCGGGAGGCGATTGTCTCCCGCTGGGGATCACACGAGGCTTTTGTCAAGGCATTTAGTTCTGAGCTGCTCGGTCTGCAGGGCAGTGGTTGGGGCTGGCTGGTTAGTAAGGGCGGACCGAGGGGATTGCTGGAGATTGTCACGACCAAGGACCAGGATCCGGTGGCCGCCAGCGATGTTCCGATCTTTGGTGTTGACATGTGGGAGCATGCGTACTATCTCCAGGTAGGTGGCCTGCATGATACGTTAGGATTCCAAATTTCTCCTTTACTGACGTGCGTTCGATTAGTATCTCAACAACAAGGCCGGCTATGTCGAGGGCATTTGGAAGATCATCAACTGGGCCGAAGCTGAGAAGCGCTACACGGCTGGAGTCGAGAACCTGCTGAAGCTGTGACTTGGCAAGGAATAATACAGGTGCTTAGATAGTCTTCAGTGATTTATGCAATAGGAGATCATATCTGTAGTTTATTTTCCCAGCAGACACCAGAATTAATTGTATCCGACAATCCCAACGCCTATTACTATGCCGTTTTCATCGCTCATGGTGACTTGTCGGCCCACAACACCCTTCGCTGAGACACCCAGGTCCAACATTTCGGGTAATTCCAGTTCCATCCCCGCGTGGTGATGTCCAGATCTCATAGCCGAGCTTCGGGCAAAGTCCAGGCGGAACTTGTGAAGAGGGGCTGCATTAGGTGTTGTGGTAGAGAGATCACCAAATTTTCTATTGAAGTCAGCATGTAGTCACCGAACCGCGAGGCTTGAAAGACTGACTCTATCCGCATATCCACATATTGGCAACCGCGAAGAGCCTTGTAAGTCTCGTTGTCATCAAATTGGAAGATAGCTCTCGTCTTGTTGCTGCCGTCTTTCTCTGAATCCCTGAAAAAGAGCGAATATGAAGATGAATGCGATATTGAAGAAGTCGACGAGGCCACCGAGTCGGGAGACGAGGAGAGCGACCTCTCTGAAGCACTCAAAGTCAAGCGGTTCTCTGGAGGAAACAGCACCGCAATGGTGCCCCCGAAGGTAGGCCTGTTGGATTCACCGCACATTCTGGAGGATGGAGGAAGATGAAGTGGATAGAATGCAAGATGCTAAGGCGATAGATATATGCAAGGAAAGATGCTGTATAGAATGTGAGCAAACGGTACCTCGCTGCCTGTACCAAGGTATCAGTCACTTGTAGGCTCACTTCACTTTTACGTTTCTCGAACAACCTGAATTACTTCTCTGGTTAAATACATTCCAATGCCCCCAAGGTGCCCGCCACCAAGGTGAGTGCAATCGAGCAGATATGCGGCTGTACTAGTGTTGATCGTGTCTTCTCAAATGTGCGCACTGTGGGGCCACTGTGGATCGACCTCCCGGGGTATGGGTTAAAGTAGAAGTTGAACAGGTCCACGGGTAGATTATTGACTGAAGAGAGGAAGATTCGGCGATGGAAGACGTTAGAAGGATTTAAAAAGGGAACTAATATTGAGGAAGAGTGTAAAACTCTCCAGTCCACATTTCAGTTCTCTTACTACCTAGCGCGCTCTCCATTCGTCTAGCCACAACTTTCCACGAGTGTCATGGAACACACTCTTCCTGCTTATCCCAAGAACGCCACTAGAAACTTTTTCATGGATCAAACCAAGGCTTTCTCAATGGCCCCTGGCTCGGCAGCTTAAGTCTAAACTGCACTCTGTTGGCTAAGATCTAGATTAAGATGGTGAAGGCTGTTCGCTGTATAAGCATAAAAGCTGGATAGTCCTGCATTTCGGTTCTGCAGTCACCCAGAGAGCTTCCAGGGCATCCGTAATCACTGCGCTTGAAATTATCTTACCCGACTGCGGTCTCGTCACCCTAGTCCTCTCCCAAGCACGGTTTGAAAAAGGTAGGTTGTAAAAACGTCGTACTTGCTACCATCGTACTTGCTACCACTTAGCACTTTTCTCAGTTAATGTCAAAACCTGGAGCATTCTGTGGGCTAATATATCAAAATGCTTGCTCTATCAGTGATATCATATTGGTAAACAAGGACCGTCATGCTAAATCTCTGGTTTGGGATGAAGGAAAAGATGCTTCCCAAAGCGGTTAGTGCAATATCGGAGCTCTTGCGCTCTTTTCGGCTTCACCAGTTTCCCTTCACCACCGTCCTATCAACCCCATAACCAACGCGCCTCTTCGTGAGGAATCCCGTCCTCTGAGAATTGCCTCAAATACACTAATGCTGGCATCTCATCGCACGCCCAAACTCTGAGCAATCGCGCTTACCCACCCGTCGCACCACCATCCAACCCTTCCACAACCCGCGCTCCGCAACCTCATCTCCTTCAGTCTCAATTGAGACTTCTCGCACTATGGCTTCTCCCAGCCAAACTCAAGGCCCAGCACCAGCCACTCAACCTCTCACTCCCCCCGCAGAATCCTCCACAGCCAACGGCGTCTCCGCCCCCGCCGCAGCAACCACAACCTCACAAGCCGCCGCGCCCACATCCGCAACAGCACCCACCACATCCACCACACAACCCTCCCACATCCCAGGAACATCCCTCCAAGACAGCGGCAAATCACGCCGCCCCCGCGATGTCCGCCTCGTCCACATGCTCCTCGCCTCCCTCGGCGTAACAGCCTACCAGGACCGCGTCCCCCTCCAACTCCTCGACTTCGCCTACCGCTACACCTCCAACGTCCTCCAGGATGCGGTGCACCTCGCCACGGAGGGATACGCCGGTGCCGTGGGCGATAGCGCTGGCGCTGGGAAGGGCGGGCCCTCCGCAGAGGCGAATGGGGTGTCTCTGTCCGCGCTGCGACTCAGCATTGCCTCACGACTACATTACCAGTTCCAGACGGGCTTGCCGAAGGAGTTTCTGATGGATGTTGCGTCGGAGCGGAATCGCATCGCGTTGCCTGGTGTGTCCAGAGGATTTGATGCCGCGACAGGAGGCGCAAATGGGGCTTCTGCTGCGGCCGCCGCGAATCAGAGTGTTATGATGGCTGGTATGCGATTGCCGCCGGAGCGATTCTGTCTTACGGGTACGGGATGGACTATGAAGGATGAGTGGGATAGTGATGGGGAGGAGGATGTGCTGCCTGATGCACCGCAGCAGCAGATTAAGGCTTCTGGAGGTGATGGGGCCGAGGATGAGGAAGGGGTCGATGAGGATGATGGCGATGGGAAGATGGAAGATATTTTTGGAGAGGATACCGCTATGGGCGAGGCGGGTGATGGAGATGAGGACCAAAAGATGGGAGATGCCTAAGCTAAGCGTGATTGGGACTGGCTATTCCCCCTCGGTCAGGCAGAGGCTTTTTCACGTTTTTGATACTATTGGGGAGCTCGGTGTTACTGGTGCCTGGCGTCTCTCATTACCGCCTTACAGCCAGAAACGGTCTGGTTATGACCATTACTAGGGCAATTTGCGTTTCCATACAGCTCAGACATGACTTTCCACATATATCGGCTGGCGCCGAGGATTAAGACTAAATGAGAAGAAGAGACGGGTTTCTGGTCGATGATGTGAAGACATGCCATCTTGTAATATGATACATAATTGAGTGCCATCCCATCGCCCTCAAATCAGGCTGATAATGCAAAAAAAAGGGGAAATGCCCAAGAGAACGCCATATTTGTCCCATTGTACGCCGTGAGGAGAGAGAAGACATGCGCTTTTCCACATGTGGCGCAACGAGGGAATTGTATCAAAAACATGTTCCAAGCTCAATGCATGGAAATGGTCCTTGACATCTCTCCCTATGTCAGAGACTCGCCCCTTGAAGCGTTGGCCAGTCTGCCCTGGCATATTCATAGGCCCCTCACATCCGAGCCAGGCAACTGCAACCACCAGCCAAGAGCTTATAGACTCTATCCACGCAATGCAAGCAAGCAGGGTACGATATCCCCAGACGCCAGAACCCATATACACAATATACACTCACCAGCAGCCCTCAAGACCACCAGTGATCGTAGAGAAGAAGAATAGCCAACAGTCAGTCACGAGAATCACTTTCCCTGAGCCTGCTGCCGCCTCCGCTCCTCGTCCTGCCTCATCATCGTGATGACCTCTGCGCGGCGCTGCTCAACCCGCTTCAGCTCTTCTTCCTTCGCGCGGCGCCGCTCCTCGTACGTTGCGAACCACTCCTCGCGCGCGCGATCTTCTTCTTCCCGGTTATTGGCGTGGGTGACCATGCACGCATTCATAGCGAGACGCTGCTGTCGGCAGACCCATGTGGCAGTGACGGTACGGTTAACGGCACATTCGGCGAAAGCTATACACAAAGGAAATGTTAGTCATATGGTATTCTTGTCTGGGAAGGCTCGTCGGGCGAGCTAGATCATGCAATCGATATACTCCGACAGGCCGCGAGACATGGACTGAGACTATAGCAGCTGCTTCCAAGGGCATGGAAAGACGAGGAGCACAAACGAGTGCAGCGACATGTCACATACCCTTAATTTCCGGTGCGCAGCGCGCTCGTACGCGTTTGTAGTACATCTGCTTAACTTCTTGTTCTTGGGAGGCCGAGAGAGGGAGTGGGTTGCGGAGATTGTATTTCTTCGGCGTAGACGGCGTAGCTGACGGCTCGGGGGAGGTGGATGTAGAAGCCATTATGATTGAATAGCTCGATCTCAGGGATCGAGGTCCCAGGTGCAGATCAGTTGAGTGGGAGGACGTTGCGTGGTCTGATGAGTCGGGGATGGCGGGCTCTTCGGGCGGGCAGAGCGCAACGATCAGGAAGGGGGCGAAGAGTGCTGGTAGGAAGAGGCAAAGGCTCCGTCTATGGAGCAATTGCTGGTCACAAGATATGCTTGTAGCTGAGGGGAGAGCGAGGACGTTGTTGATGCGGAGCGCGAGGAACCGAGTTCGGGCGGAGAGCAGAAAGGCGGCAGCAGAAAAAAAAACTTCCGGGCTGTACGGCCTTGAACTGTTGCACCACCACCACGCTTCTCACTAGGCGCATTCCCTTTTCAGCTTTTTTTGCGGTATTGTTCCAGAGCTGTAGCGCTCCTTTCTACCTTTGCTTTCTTTTTCCTTTACAAAGTCAGCAATCGCATACCTACAACATGTCGTCAATGCGCAATGCCGTCCAGCGGCGGCAACATCGCGAGCGTGGCCAGCTCGAGGGCCGTGAGAAGTGGGGTCTGCTTGAGAAGCACAAGGTTGGTCCCCTCATTCTGTGCTTGCAAGATATTGCCAGCAGCTTGAAGTTCTCAGATGTACCTGAATGACAGCTAACTCCCCAAAACAGGACTACTCGCTCCGTGCAAAAGACTACAATGAGAAGAAGGCCAAGTTGAAGCGTCTGCAAGAAAAGGCCCACGATCGTAACCCCGAAGAGTTCAATTTTGGCATGGTCGGTGCCAAGAACAGCCAACAAGGAAAGCATGGACGGGGTGTCGGTGTATCTCGAGACTCGGCTGCTGCTCGCGGACTCAGCCACGATGCGATCAAGCTGCTCAAGACCCAGGATCAGAATTATCTGCGGACTGTGGGCGAACGGATACGTCGCCAGATCGAGCGTCTGGAGCACGACATGCAATTACAAGAGGGGATGAACGTGGCGCTGGGCGTGAAGTCCAAGAAGAAGGAGCAAGAAGACGAGGACGAGGAGGGTGACGATTTTGACGGATTCGACGACATTGATGATTTCGATTTTGGCGCGCCACTGGCACCGAAGCCGCGCAAGGTCGTATTCGCAGACGACAAGGGAGACCAGCAAAGTATGAAGCGCCGGCGGGAGGAGGATGATACTTCGGATGAGGATGAGGACATAGACGAGGACAAGTCATCTCAGACTCGCAAGACCCCTAAGCAGCTTGCTGCAGAGAAAGAAGCTCTCCGTGAAGCTCGTCGTGCCCGCAAGATTCGCAAGCGGGTCACCGAGGGCCGGGAGAACAAGCTGGCGGCACTGCGCAGACAGTATGCGGAGATTCAAAAAGCTGAGCGCGAGGTTGAATTGCAGCGCGGCAAGATGGACCGATCTGTTGGAGGTACCAACAAGCATGGACTCAAGTGGAAGGTTCGTGAGCGCAAGCGCTAAAGGAGCTCGGAAGATGCCCGACGACGGTCTTCGTTATGAGTTGATGACCCGTGGCCATTGCTTCTGCACCTTCTTCGTGCAGGATTGCACCTTCATCCTGTTGTTTTCTCTATATCTTGTACCGATACCAGCATAGACGGGGAGTCCAGGCGCACTGGGAACATTTGAATCAAAAGTCAGATTACGACCAAATCAAGTTGATATCTGTATAAGGAGTCCTTGGACCACTGCCATGTCTATTCAAATCCACGACTGCCGCGACGAGCTCGAGGTTGTCTCTAATTGCGTCTCACATCACCATTCACAAGCGCGCAATTGATAATCCCTCCACTTCTGCGCAAGTGACATCTAACCTAGAATCTCAGACACGTACAATTGGACCCTCTTCCCCTTCGAGGATCGGTAACACGCTCGTGTGTCTCTCGTGTTCCCTTACCCAAGATGGCCAGCATTCCCCGTAATCCCCGCCAGCTGATAGGATCGCCCGGACTCCACCCAGCTTAGCGTTCCTTTTGACTAGGAATCCGATTTATAATGCGCGCTGACTAAGTTTATCATTTATAGTTATCGGTGACTACGGAATTATCGCCACCCCTCACTTGGGATACTTTTCTCTTCCTCACTCTGTCCTCCTCTCCTCTCCTCCAATCCAAGGCTCTTCAATACTTGGGAACACAAATCCGCACAATGGCACAATTTGATAGGCGATATAGTCATGGATGAGTTTGATAGACTGTTGGATCTTGGATTTGCACCACAAATCAAAAAC
>JAXQJV010000562.1:0-18608 GCA_037042255.1 Penicillium sp. PG106-07D
TGGTCCCAGAGGGGGTCGAACCCTCGACTTTGGCGTTATTAGCACCACACTCTAACCAACTGAGTTATGGAACCGCTATTCCCAACTAGGCTACTGGATCCTGCTGGATGCTGCTCGAGTCTGACTTTGACATCATGAACGGATTGGCTTAGATTAGACGACAGAAGCGGCAGTTGCGGTGCTTTCAGCGCTTCATGGGTCCTTGTTTTTGAATTGTGGCTACTGAGCCAAGGTTAGATTAGGAGATAATATTCGACCATGTCAGTCCTCCGCACATTAGCGGAGCCAATGTACTTCAAGTCCACCCAAAAAGTGTAGGTCCTATATAGAGGATAAGATACCTCTCTGGTTGTACTTTGATTTGGAATTCCAACTCTACTTCTGGTATGTTTAAAGCTTTGCAGGCGGCATGATAGCTTAACTTATCGCTCACCGCCTTTCCCTTTCCGAAATGTGTGCATCCGCACAAAGATTTTGATCACCAAAAACCTCATATTCACGCACTAATGCATCCAACTCTGTGCAAACCTAACAAAAATCAAAAAGGGATGGTCCCAGAGGGGGTCGAACCCTCGACTTTGGCGTTATTAGCACCACACTCTAACCAACTGAGTTATGGAACCGTTGAAACCTAGGAACCCAGTGAGATACATAACCAGCTACGCAAATGTTCATTTTGGGTTAGCGTTTAGGCTCGTGGACAGGGCGGCTATCCTGAATGTCAGTCGGGGATTGTGGAGGATATTGAATGGAAATTTAAGTTAATCAATGATCTCTTACATTTAGGTACCTAGTGGTCAATACCTAGCACGGTCGCAATCGCAAATGAACATTACGAATTGATGGCTGACGCTATTATCAATCTTACCTACCTAGGACCATGCACGTTGGCAATATATTTCGGCACCAGAGACCTTCAATTGTTCCGTGTTATCTCAATTCCATCACTTCCCACTGGATACCTAGGGCACTATACGTACCATTTTTCCTATGCCATGAGGGGCTTTCCTATTTTAGCTGCCGCCGCTTTCATGAGGGCGCTAAGAGTCAGACTCACTGAGCACTCAGTAAGTCTGATTGGATGCTCACTGAGCTATTACTGATTACTCAGATATTTAGCAGAGGCGGGCATCTATTGAGCACCCAGTCGATACTCAGCCCATACCCGGAAGAGCGCTTTGCCCCACAGTTTGTTTATCTTCCAACCTACTTCTTGATGGGCCTCATTTTTTACCGTGCCTCGTTTCTTAGAGTGTAACCTAGAAATTCTTCGGAACTGGGGAGGATGTAGAGTAGATTCTATTTCGTCGTCCATTTTATGTGGCTATTGCCGTTCGTGTAAAGCTACAAGATTTGCGAAGATGGCAACCTCCGACAAGGTTTTGATAAAGAGGACCCAGGTTTGCTAATATAACCTCATCTCTTCATTATCACCGAACCGTTCCTTCCTGCCTCTCCGTTCTATCATAGTCTTCTTCAATAATCCTAAAAAGGTTATTTGGCAAGTCGCGAGCGCTCTCCTCACCCTATCGCTTATTATACCCTCGTCGAATCTAACCTAGGACTTCTGCTAATTTATTGTTTATTACAAATCACCGCATCGATGAGTGCTAGAGTGAGTTTCATCTTACCACGATAACTTACTCGGCTACAGAGTCCTATCAGCATCGATAGCGATGGCAACGGTGAGACCGACACCGACAACGTCGTGATATTGAATTCACCTCCAGTAGGTGTCGTGTGTAGAGACTCTGGATTGATACCTAATCATTCATCTTATTTTGGGAGTCAACTCTGAGGAATGTGTTATCCTACTGTCAGGCCTAAGCGGAGTACTTTATTTAGCTAATTATCAAGCCCAGCTGAAGGCGAAACCTTTTCCTACACCATACCAACTTCCAGCCGCAATTATCATGAGGTAGAAAAGACAGAGTAGAAAGTTCTGTTTAGCTTTTCGGAGCCGTCCTTCGTCCACAATCATCAATTTGGGGCCAAATTCCGACGCAATGTTGCCTTTTGGAAATTCCGTGTTTGGTGCCGGTAGGTCAAGAAAGCCGCATAGAGGTGTCCTATTTCCTGTAAGCCCATATACCACGCAAGCGACTGAAGTGTAGGGGATCTAACCAGCCATCGTCCACAGACCAATCCAAGTAATCCCGGTCATTGGCTTTCAAAATCAGTTCTAAATTTCCGTAATGATCCTGATACGCTTTCTCGGCATTTTTCTCGAAGTCGCCTTTGAAAAGAAACGTTTGATGTCCGAGACGAGTCAACCACACGCCCCAAAATAATTCTGCATTAAACCAACTTGCAATCCAATATTGCCAACTTTGCATCATCGGTAATACGGATGCGCGAAAGCTCTTTTTCCACGCCTGTATATCACGACGCCGGTTCAGAATGATTTTGGCGTCGGGGTATGCTTGCAAAAGTTCAGTCGCAAACCAAACCGTGGGAACATCAGTAGAGGCATCGGTGTCACCGAGTAGGCGATCGAAATAGCGCTCTCGAAGAACCTTTGGACTCGGTATGCGGTTTTGCAGCTTCAGCAACAAAAGTTCGCAATAGAGAATGCTATGGTTTGGGTGATGAAGCCACCACTCGAAGCCATGTGCCACTCTGCCAAATCCAAGGGTTTCAAGTGCGGTTTTGAGAGACTCCGTTCCACTTCGGGGAAGGCCGAGACAAATCACTCGTAACGGCCTCGATCGCTTCTGCTGTGGTTCAGGTAGCTGATAGATACCTTTAAGGATTGATAGCATGTTGGAGGTGTCAGTCGTTTTCAATGCAGTGCGCTGCGGCGTAGTGAGTACAATGCAGATGAGCAATCTTTACAGTGATCATTTATTTGCTTCTACGATGAAAAGTCTGAAACAAGTCGCTAGGCTTTTCAGCTGAACTTGTGCGATCAGGCGTCCAATGCTCATTCGTGCGGTGTAAGCGATAGACGTCATCCCGGGAATCATCGATCTCTATCTTCCGATCAAATTCACAACTCTTTCATTTGCTCTGCTTTGTATATAACAATTTGTGAAAAAAGCCGAAATATTTCAGAAAACCCACAACACCAGGGAATATGGAAATCCTCATTGTGGGTGCAGGTCTTGGTGGCCTCGCAGCTGCGTGCTGCTTTGCCAAGGATGGTCACCATGTCCAGGGAAGCAGACCACCTGCTGAAATTTGCTTCCATCTGATACGAATCATATACAGGTTTTTGAGCAGCGAGATAAATTGTCGCCAAAGGGAAGTGGGCTGATGATCCGCCCTGGTGCGTCTCGCATTCTTCAAGCCTGGGGCCTTGGAGACGCCATTGAACACGTCGCGGACACCTGTCTTCCATTCTCCATCCGAGATCTGAAGACCGATAAGGATAAGATACGAGCTTTACCAGCTTCACTTAGCAAATACCCGGATTGGGGCATCCATCGACCCATTTTACAAGATATCTTATACCAACATGCCATGCAGGCCGGGGCCGAAATTATCTTCAGCAGTGTCGTGGAAGACTTGTCGGATGAACCAGACAGAAGGCCAAGTCTACAACTTCGAGCGGGTAAAACAGTAGCTGGCGATCTTATCCTTATTGCTGACGGTATTCGATCACGCTTGCGCTCCAAAGTTTTGTTTGACATATCTACGGGCTGGTCGGTGGACCCCAAAATCAGCGAGTCGGTATTCTATGGGATAACAGTGCCACGGCAGCAACTAGAATCCGATAATGATGCCGTGTTATTGCTACAGCAAGAGGAGCCATGTGTTTGGGTCGACAATGAACGCTTTGTTGTTGGTCGGAAGCCCAGAAAGCTTGAATTCTGGAGCGGATTGTTCGGGCTCAATTATGATGATGGCCAAGCTAGTCTGTGGAATGAAGTGTGCTTTTAGCCCCTATGCAAGCTATCTGATAGGCTAACCGTCATCAAGGACGGTGATATCGCCTTTGTGAGGCAGCGTTTTGAGGGGATCTGCCCATCTCTCTCTGCGGTTCTCGAATTGGCGTCCAAGTGTGACAGATGGAAAATTGCCGAAATGCCAAATCTTCCTCGTTGGACGAGCAAGTCTGGCAGGACCATCCTATTGGGAGACTCCGCGCACGCAATGGAGCCCAACGCGGCACAGGTTTGTCTCATGTCAAGATTTTCACGGATTAATTGGAGATATATGCAACAAGTCTTGTGCTAATTTTCTCAACAGGGATTATCCCAGATCATTGAGGATATAGGAGTATTGCAGACTTTACTTTCGTCATGCCCTCATTTGGATATCTCAGTGATTAGTAGATTCTGGGAAGATATCCGAAAACCTCGAGTTGAACGCATCAAGTCCTACGCTGCTTGGAACACACAAATGTTCCTTGGGAAGAAAGATCGTGTTGCCCCGCATTCGAAATATGCTGATACCGACTGGGAGTCTATCAAAAATATCGAATCTAATTCTGCTGCAGATTTTAATAGCCCTGCTTTTTTCAAGTGGGCTCACGACTATGATGCCATTGAACAAGTGAGTCTGCCACTCGGCTCGAGTCATTTCATCTGAAGAAAAAGGGGAGAATCAATAAATATGAAGCGAATTGCTAACAAGTGGCCAGACCCACAAATACTTGGAGAAAGCCAACAAAACAAGATCGAGATTGTAATGACTCTCTGATGAGGAACATCCTATATGCAATGGACATACATGCGCAGAGCGTCAGAGTAGTCTGAATTCGAGCATCGCTTTACACTCCAGTACTCAAGCTGTAATAAGACTTGTCATCACAATACAAATGTACCCACGTATGCTCCCGCATAGCTATTACTCCTCCTAGAATACACGGAGTGCCACGGGCTCCCCAGCAGCCCTCACGGCGCTGTAGCCCCCCCTCCCCGTCAACGAGGCCTACGTCGCCAGGGCTTAGACCGCAAATGCCCCGTGTGGACCAAAAATATCTCCTTCATCTCTATTTATGCCAGTGGAGCAATGGTTGGAATAGAAGCTTGAAAAGAATGGCAGTCTGTGCATATTACTATCAGGCTTCATTGAGGCGCAATGACTACCAAAATGAAACATCAGGTTACTGATGCCAATGCTTTTTGGTTGGGACAGTGGGGTCAATCTATAGAAAGAGAGTTTCACGTAGATGGGCCTAGCGTATTGCGTTTTATTGAGGTGCCTTGTGCTACGAGTGCTCAGTGAGCGGATCAGTGAGTGGATCAGAGCGCTCAGTGAGCGGATCAGAGAGCAAAAGCGGCGAGGGGCTGAGCACTGAAACGGAAAGGAAAGGAAAGACGTGGAATAGGAAATCCGGAACATAGGTTATCCACAAGCACAACATCTAGAATTCAACACTTTTAGGTAGCCCCCGTACAGCCCGCATTTAAGCACAGCTGTGCACATGGATGACATTAATCTATTGTCCAAGCTTAAGAATATCAACCGAAGGTTCAATAACCAGCTCAACTGACCGTTCCGCTTTGAGAGGGCCTCAGTCAATGGATGTATAGGACAAAGGAGACCGAAGCCCAAGGGTTCATTGAAAGGCACCCACTCGGTCACAATACTCTTGTACAAAACCTCGTTACTAAAATAAAACCGAAGCAAGCTAAGGTTCCTATATGGGCAGATGGCGCATATAAAAGGCCCATGTCGTTCTGTACCTATTTTGAAAACTCAACACTCCAAGCATCAAGCACTCCAACTAGGTTCCCTAGCGAACCACCGTCAACATTACACATCAGAGAAATAAACCGGACGCGACTCTCCAGCTCAAGTGTTCTCCGATCGGGCCACCAAAATGGACTATTCCAATAAATCCGACTTCTGGAATTTCATGTGCCGCGCCATCCTGAGCCTCGACCGCTGGGGTTCCGGCTTACGCGTTATCCCCCACGATGTAATGATCCGCACGATCCGCGAAATGGCCGACGACCTGCTCGCCTTCTGTACCATGTGGGCACCGAGTGAGACAGCAACTGTATGTGAGAAAATTGCTAACGTTCTTGCGACCATTAGGGACAACCTTTCGAAAAATACTCGGCTCACAAACTCGACTAAGCACCAGCTGAGGAGGGCGTCCCATTTCCTGAGCCATGTCTTGTCCGGCGACTTTCCTAGTTTCAACGAGTGTCATGAGTGCTGTACCAAGTGCCCAGAGGCAAAACCCTCGCCCTGTTGCTGCTGTGCCATGGCTTGCCGAAGGCGACGCCGTTAGCTAGGTGAGTGATCTTTTTTTTTTAGCAAATTTGTGGCTCATTTGTCATTTCTCAGTTCATACCTGCAGTTTATCGTTAGGTCCCGCTCAAATATTACTCATAATTATATGAACCGACGAAAGTTCAACCTGTAGCTGTAGCTGGAAGGAGCATACAGAATGAGAGACAATAATCCGAAGGGCGAGTGAATGGAAAGCCCCTAGAGAGATGTTCGCTAGCCTTGGAAGGTGCCCCGTATCTAGCCTATCATGGAACCTAGCAGTTTCCCTATGCTGCCCATAGCATGGTAGAGGCCTTTCATGACCGTGAAATGGCGCAGATGAATTCTTGCCCGGGCTCTAATCCTACTCCATGTTTCTTTGAGTTTTTCCCATTGACCAAGTTGCTACTTATTTGGCCATTTCAACCTTGTACTGTCCCCATTGACGACTCAATGGCCCTTGGGCCACGGACCAAACACTAAAGAACAGATAAAAATAGCCCATTGTCATCTTGATGGAAATAATGACCTGCATTGTAAAGAGTGGAACAGGGTAGAGGTAGAGACAATGAAGACTCTAAAGGCTATTATTTCACTCGACACAAAGCTCCCCGGACTCATGCCAAGAAAGCATCCTTGGACCCTCAAAGCTCCGAGATATAGAATTCCCTCGGTCCCTGTTCCTCCAGCCGGTTAGATACATCCCTTCATCATCCGCTTGCCATTGAGTACCTCTTTCTCAAAAATCATCCATCTTCCTCCCGCGGGCCCAATGGGCCTGCAAGATTTCAAAACCTACATCGAGGACACCATCAAGCAGCTCGTAGAATGGAAACGAGTGAGCACCCACCCATCCATCCTATGCTCAAACGGCAAATAAAATGTGCGACGAGATAATTCGCGACTTCTTGGAACACATCAAAAAATATCAGTCGCTGGAAAAAATCGGTAAGCAATATCCGCATTGCGAGTATATCGAGTTTTTCAGCACACAGTGTACAAAACTTCTTATGGATCTGAGGCTCGAAATGTTCGAAGCTAGTCATGAGACGATGGGCGAACCAGGCCTGAACAAGTCTGTCAAATACAAGGTGAGCCTTACTGCTCAGCATCTCTTCGTGCTTAGGTCAAGGATTACTCGGCAGCAAGCAGTCTGTGGGGAAATCAAGCGAAACCCCAAGCGTCGAAAGTATAGGGCTCGCGCTCATTCCGCTCATTCCCTTTCTAGGGTGTATCAACAGGAGAGACCTGGGGGCAAGTCGACTCGGCCTGCTCAAAGTGGGCGAAATCCTTTGTTGCGTTGCCCTTCCGCTGATTCCTGACTACCTAATTTCGATCTGGACGCCATTGATGCAATCTTTGGCCTTCGCAGATTCCGTCTCCACTCTGTCTCACTCGATGATAATACAGATTTGAATGGTCAGGTACTGATATAGATGAATTGGCGGGGGAGGGGGGTCGTAATGTATTTCAATGACAAATGGGCATCGACGATAGAAGCTAGATCGACTGCACATAATGACCAAGTGTACCTGTCTTTTGTTATGCCCCAGTGGTATTCAGCTGCATCCGCCAAAGAACGAGCGAGAATAGCCTCCATGAACTCCGGGCTCGCCGTTCTTGCAAGACCGGCAACTGAATGTACAAGCCAATCCTATGAAGGCCCTTTCTCCTCTGGGCCACAACCAGCCTTCCAGGGGACTTCCTTGGCTGTCACGACCGTCTCCCATCCACCGGCCAACTCCCGGCTACTGCCCATACCCAGTTCCACCCCCTCCGCATCCTCGCCCCAAGGTAGAGCATCAACATCTACCTCCCACCCCAACAAGCAGCGAAGGATAACCCCCGCACCCGCCTTGCTCATGACGACGTTCATCTCCTTGCATCTTTCGTCACAAACGCATTCGATGCAACCCTGAGGCGAAAGACAAGAGCATGATTCAATCCGTGCCACCGCTCGTCGCAGGAGTAACCCGATAAACTCGAACGCTTTGCTCGCAATACCGGACCCACATGACCCACCCTTCGCGTCGTAGAAGGTTAAGCGGGCAGGTCGTTGACGTGATGGCGGCTGGATCTTTTTCTCCAGCTCTGCATTAGACTTGCCCGATGCATTTGCTCGACGAAGTCCACTGCTGAGCTCTTTCTTCGCGACCTTGCATTCCGTGCGAACATCACCAGGCGAAGATATCACAAATGATGGAAGAAGTGAGAGGACAGCATGCTCAGCAGCGTGAATCGCGGCCGCAACGTTAAGCCTGTGTGAATCGAGGATTTCGATCGCCCGTGCGGGTACATTGAGCCACATACCCTTGGTGAAGAGGTCAATTGGGGGATTGTCGACGGCAACAGCGTCAAGAATACGGCCCCGCTTGTCGATTTTGAAGAAGCCGTACACAACGGCGTGGATTTGCACAGCACCGAAGAAGGCGCGGCAGGAATCGGGTCCAGTGCCAACCAGACGCATGGCTTCGGTCTCGATCGGGTCAATATCCGTGTAGTCACGCTGCATGGTGCTCCAATCGACATGAACACGCAGGACTCGTGCAAAGTGGCGCTCCGGGTTGAGTTCTTTGACGATGTAGTTTTGACCTTGGTGTAGGAAAATACCACCCTCATAAATAGTGAAAAAAGCACGTGAAGCCTCGACTTCTTCGAGAACAACGTTGCGATTGTTTGTGGTGTCAATCACGGCAAAGTGCGTATCCTCTGTGTCGCGGATATTCACACAGCGCGATGGCTGAGGTCGGAAGCGGTCATGACAGTGGTAGAAACCCATACTATCCTTGATGAGACGGGTAGCAGCGAGGGCAAATAGTTGCTCACCAAAGTAAATGTGGTCCTCGTCTGGGCGGATAGGCATTTCAAAAGCGGCACACTGGACATGTCCTTCCTGGATGAGCTCATTGGACAAGTCGATTTGAAGCTCGCAGTTCGGCCGCGTGAAGATTTCATCAGGGTTCTGCATGTAGTGCTGGTCTGTTGGGTATCTCTCCCCGACAAGTACAGACAAAGAGTCTTTATTTCGCCGACCAGCACGGCCACTCTGCTGCCGCAGATTAGAAATGGAGTATGGGAACCCAAGAGTGATCACGGCGTCAAGCGAGCCGATATCGACACCCAACTCTAGGGCATTGGTTGCCACGATACCCATCAATTTCCCTTCAAACATTTCTTTTTCGATCCGTCGCCGGTCCTGAGGACTGTATCCGCCTCGATAGCCCATGACCATCTTGCCGACTTCGGGTCTCTCAAGATTCTGGAACTCGGTGCGAACGGATTGCAAGAGGATCTCACATAACTTTCGGACTCGGCAGAAGGCAATCACCCTGACTCCTCGAAGAATCAATTGACAGAAGAGTCGTGCTGTTTCAGCGACGCTATCACCGCGTCCAGTCGTTGGATCGGCCGGATCTCTGAATGGAGTGTTCCAGCAGATGAATTCTTTGCGCCCCGATGGAGAACCGTCATAATCAACCAGCTTCACATCCTGCACGCCAAAGATCGATTTCATGTGCTGTTCTGGATTTGCAACCGTGGCGGAGCAGGATATAAACTTGACATGTCGATTGCCCACTGCAGCACAGATCCTTCGGAGCCGTCGCATAATATATGCGACATGGGACCCGAACAGGCCATTATAAACGTGCAGCTCGTCCACGACTACAAACTTCAAGTTTTTCAGGAAGGTGCGCCACGCACTTTCCTGTGGAAGAATAGTAATGTGCAGCATGTCGGGGTTGGTGAAAATAATGCGAGCCTCATCCCGAATGAGATTTCGGCTACCCATTGGCGTGTCTCCATCAAAGGTTTCCACCATTGTTTGCTGCAGGCCTTCCATGAATCGCAGCAGATCGGTCATACTGCGTCGCTGGTCTTGGGCTAGGGCTTTGGTGGGAAAAATATACATGCCCCTACTTTCAGGATCCTTTTCCAGCTCGTGAAGCATAGGGATCTGGTAAATAAGCGACTTTCCCGAGCTTGTAGAGGTAGAAACAATCACGTTGTGTCCCTCGTATAGATGGTTGATTGCTTCGGCTTGGTGGGAATAGAGCTGAGTAATGCCCTTCGTATTGTACAGAGCGTTGACAAGGTCTTGCGACAGCTGAAATGTCAAATCACCGTACACAGGAGACTGAGCATCAAATACCCGATGTCCTTCCGGAACGATCTGAGCATGATACCATTCCATCTCTCGAATCTCGGCAATAATTTCTGCGATGGACTTGCGTTCATTTGGAATCGTGGCCGGTGCCCTGGCGGCAGCAGGAGTGCTCGCCTCACTGCCAGGAGGCGTGGGAAGAAATGAGTTCTTCTCCTCTTCCAGAGTCTCTACGGGCTCAAGTCCCTCATCTTCACAACGGACGAGAAAGGCATCAATTGCATCGGTGAACTTGGTGTTACGTTTTTCAATAAGAGCCAGCATCTGCTTCTGACTGTACACCGGCATTTTCAGATCCTCATCTTTCATCCGGCGCGTAGGTTTCGACGGCTCTCCTGTTTGTGGGTTCTGAACTTCTCGCTTAAGGTCGCCATCCACAAACTCGAACAAGAGAACATCTTTCCTTCCGTCATTTTGGTCTGCGCTGGGGTCGGCCATGTCCTCGGCAGTGGGCGTATTGTGTGGCCTCATTGATCCATAGTCCGCGCTTTCTCTATCGCCAACCGTCATGATTTCCAGTCTGGCTTCATCAACATATTCGAATCGCACGGCCCGAGGGACCAGCACCTTGACTCTCGCCACATCCTCGACTGTGAGTTCTCTCCCTTGGCCGAGCTGCGCTTGAACGGCCTTTTTGATGTTCTCAAACGTCGTGATGAAATGTTTTCGCGTGCAGCAGAAGGTATAAACGAGGTTCAAGGCGCGATGGGTCTGCGATAGGTGTTTGAATTCGTTCGGCCAGGGCATGGAAGGGGCTCTCTTTTTGGGTGCTTTGGATCGTGGCTTCGATGAGGTCAAGTGTTTCCCTTGACTTTTTCTCTTATTCATAGTGGTTCCGCCATCTGTAGCTTGTGAATCGGACGCATCGTGAAGGAAAGTTGTCTCTGCAGCGTTGTCGGTGCCGCCGACAGACGACGCGTTCGTGGTCGGCGTGACGGTGCGGTTAGGGGCCCGATCTTCTCCATCATGGCTTTGCTTCCGCTTCAGGGAGTTTGAAGCGGGGGCTACTGATGAGTCCATCATATCGGCGCGCCATCACGGTCGTGCATGAAGCCGTGTGCGAGTTCCGACGTGCCCAAATCTGGCGCGGGTCGAGAAACAAGGAAACGCGAGGTCACGTGCCCCAATATAACCCAGTAACATAGGTATGGTAGTGCAGAACACCCCAGATGATAGTGATGCTTCGAAGATTGAGAACTTAAATTTGGTATGTAACTGACTATATACCTTAAAATGCAAAGGATTGGAACGGTAATCAAAACCGATCGCTGGTGCTGTGCCATCGCCATCACCCACATACAGCCCAATAACTACTCTGTACTCACCAAGCACTACCTAGGCTCAGCGCTAATATCGTTTGATTGGGCGAGTTTAGTGCATACTAGGAATCTCACAGAGCCCGTATATAGTCGACTTTTATTTATCTGGGATTATCGAGGTTCCAGCTAGGAATTCAACCGTCGATGAATCATGCTAAATCGTCTTTTGGGAGGCTATGTTGGTGCTTGTGGATTCGATCCTCTTAGTTTGTTGTAGGTAGGTTTCGCAGCATCATGTAGCGCACTAAGCAGAAAAAAAGAGCATGCTGAGACGGACAATGTGGAGAAAATGCGTGCTGCTTTTGCTCGAAGAGATCTTAGTTGCTGACAAGGGGTCGCTTCTTAATCGGTAGCTACTAAGCCACGCGAGCCATGCAAATGCGAGGTTTACTTGAATCCTAGGAGTCACCATGGCGGACATGATGCTTTTTACATCTCCATTGTTAGAGTCACATTCCAAGTCCAGCTCCTCTGCCAAATGGGAGATACAATCACCGCTGCTACCAAGTCGAAGAGCATCCCAATTCGTCGAACGGACGGGAGCCCTTCCAGGGATTACGTCGCCATACGATGCCGACATCTCCGAAGGCGGACCAGTGCCAACACCTGAATACTACGTTCTATAGATACAATATGCAAAGTACTTATTACAGTCGCAACAGGAAAAATTCACAGCCAGCGCCTACTACTGCCGAGCGGGTGCTCCTGCATTGGCTCCAATGCCTTTCCTGCTGCAAGTTGCAACTACCATACCCCCAAGGTTCCCCGACTCAGCAACGTGCAGCATGTCCGCCACAACCTAAGACATAGATTCCGCATATCTGCATAAGCGCCGTTGCTGTACATCCGTTACACCGTATCAATGTATCCTCCACGCCACCCATCCAGCCGAAGAACAGACAGGGGCGGATATGACATGAACCATGAAATGAACGAGAACAGAAAGGAGTTCACGTACAATTTCCTGAGTAAGTGGCCTAAAGCTCTTCAACCCATTTCCAATTGTCAAACTTCGCATCCCTGGCTCCTACTTCTCGGAAAGTCAGTGTGCATATTGAGAGAAGGCCTGCAAGAATCAAACGGCCAGTCCGCCTGGCTGGCGGACCCCGCACCACGATTGCCACTAGTGGTAGCGCTAGTTGTGTAACAGGTTTGCCCTGTCATGCAATTACTTCTGTAAAGTGTAATCACCTGCAGAGTCTGTGCTCTATGTACATCTTAAATAATGTATTTCTATTTTGACTTTGGTGTGTTGTCATCCAACCTCCTTTCCAACTAACGCCTGCCGAGTGATGCACGAGGCTGTGCTGTTAAGCTGTACAGAGCAGCCGAAGAATATGCATGGAAATGTGTCTTCTTCCCTAGGCTACTTCAGGTAAAACGAGGTTTCCTTTACATAGAATTATCATCGCGATCGGGCACTCGATAGTCAACACAGTACCGAGTATTAGTACCGAGTATTAGATCGGGTAAATGTTTCACAAATCCCGCCACGAGCATGCTCTCCGAGAGGCTAGAGCAGGATATTAAAAATTGACCCAGGCAATTTTATATGGCGAACAGTCTAGGCTTGGCAACATATAGGGATTACCTAGGTGTTGTCGATGATCATCCATTGATTACATTGTCAGACACTCCACTATTCTATCATCATCGTCATTTGTACTCCGTACCCCCAAAGCACTATGCTCAATATTGTCATTGATCAAGTCACTGTCGATTGTATAATCTACTTTTCCCGGACTCATGTGGCCCCCTGTCTTTCGGGATTCGGATCCTTGACTGAAAGGAATTAGCCCAATGGCTGCAACTATTCAATTATCACACATCTTGCTTTTCTTTTGCCTTGTTTTCATTTTCTTGTTCTGCATTCATTGAACTCTGCTTACTGGCTCTCAGACTACGGAGTACAAACTTCAATATTCATGACGGAGGGACAATCCTTCATAAAGTTCATATTCTTCATCCCGCCGTGCATATTCGCAATGCACATCCTGAATCTAGATTAACCTACCTCCACCGTAGAAATCTATTGCCCATTGCGTTATTATCCCCGAACCGAGGGATAGTAGCCACTCACCGCAATCGCTTTATAATTACACAATGGCGCTGCACATGAAGGAATAAGGATAAACAATGCAGGAGAGGGAACGAGGCTTCGGGGGAAATTGACGAGCTCCGTGATCATCCACCGGGATGGTCGACCCGCACACGAGTGATCACGAATCGCGAGGCGGCCTAACACGATCTCCCGAAGACCCAGGCGGGCAAGACTTACCATATCTGGCGTAGCATCCAATCAACCACTTTCGGGCCCGCACTGGCCGTGGATGGCCCCCAAAGTCCCAGAGCTCAAAAGTTCCAGAGTGGGCAGGCCGAAGTGGGGACAGAGATTGGATGGATGTGGACCACGGAGAACGAGGTCACTTAAGTGGACGGTCCTCGAGCACGGGGCACGTTCTCTATCCGATTTGGTCTGGTCGTTGGTTGTTAGTCAATATTACTAACTGCCTTGGGAGTAATTACGGAGTACGACACTTCGGCAAGAGGCTCAGGGCCTCAGGCGTTGAAGTTGTTGTACCCGAAGGTTCAACCCCGGCTGCCGCTAAAAGATACTGACAGCGTCTTTGCTGGGGGATGATCGGGGGGAATCATACCAAGACAAAGCATATCAGATGGGCAGCTGATCTGCAACTGCCATCCATGGAGAAATTGTACATACATCGGTATTTTGTACAAAGAACCATCATACACGTGCAAAGCATGACCAAGCTATCGTACCCAGAATCTGAGTCGTCTACGTCCCACTGGAGTGAATTTTCTCCATACAAGCTTTGTACAGTGAATATCCGTGCCTCAGCCAGTCTATATTGCTGCGACTGTTGCACGTGCTCGCCGGATACTACTGCATCAATTATTGGAGGATTTAATCTCGCGGATTTAACGGTGCTGTTCCCAATCCCTTGTAAATTCGCCTCCCCCCTTATGAAGGCATCTCTACTAATAAGCCACAGCCGCGGAAAGCGCCTCATATTGACCAATACTAAGCCCACGGATGTGCTGAACGGTGCACCCTGTCGCCCCTTCCCATTAATCTAACCCAAGTTCCGAGGGGGGATTTCGAGTCGCCACACGAAAAGCAAATGCCAGTTATCAATTTCGTCAATGCCAAGCATCACCTGGTCCCGCCGCCAGCGGTGGGCATGGCGTGGATATGAAGACTGGGGACAAGCTGGACTGGAGCCCACATCAATGATAAGAGTGTTCGCCCGAGGTTACACCGTTACACAGGTACAGTTGACCCTTCAACCAAGTCGAGGGCTAGAGGCTAGCATGGCCTCCGTATCCCGTGTGCTTGGAGACTAGCGGCTGCGGCGTCCAATGGCGGGCGTGCCACATGAATTTGATATCGATCATCCCGGCTCTACTACACACGGATCTTCCGTGCCCAATTGCCCAGTCGGGGTACAGTATTCGCTATACGGTTACGGGCGTGTCCTTTCCTTGGTTTGGATCTTTGATGCTTCTGTCTTCTTGAGTCTTGTCCCTGTCTTATGCCTAGCCACGGAGCTCTCCGCGGAGGTTCCACCGACAGCGGACACGATAGCGGAGCGTGCCTAGATTACCGACCGCGCGACGTTCCCGCTAGGCCGACCGGAGCTTGCCTCTGTCTATCTGGATCAGCAGTTACTTTGAAGTTCAATATGACCTTCAAACAGCCTAGATAAGCGAAAACGGGGTGGTCAACACGAGGAAAGCAAATTTTACGGGAATGTGGAGGAACATCGCTAAGCGCTCTCCGTGTCGAACCGGGCCCCCTATTTGCTTTGGTTGGCAATCAGTGGTTTTCAACTTGACCGGCAGTGTATCAACAGGTTCCGCCAGCGCGGGGGTAAATCCAGTCCACCCTCAAACGCCAATCATTGTTTGCATAGAGAGCGGAAGTATAGAAGAGCTCAATCCCGAGGTAGCAACCGTGCAGCGACTCTGCATCTGAAAAGTCCTCCTCCCCGAAGAGGTGTACGTATAGGGTATGGTGAGTTATCCGTTTACCTCGTTTAAGCCACTAGGTAGCAGGTGCACTGTTGCAAAGTCCGGAGAGCCGCTGATAACTCCGTTGAGCGGACCATCAGAAGGACAAATCTGGAGTAAGGTACACAGACTCAAAGTCCAAACGAGATCACGAGCGGTGACCAATTGGCGCTGGTCATGGACAAACGGTTCCACGGACGGCACCAAGGCTTGCAAGCACGACAACACCCCCCTTTTACCCTTTGGGGTCAGCAAGGTTTAGGCGTCTCGCTGAATGTAATGCTATAATTAAACACTAAATCAGAACCCACCCACTCGAATCGCATGTCGTATGATGAACGAAGCATGGTCGCTGCCAAAACCACGGAACCACTCTATCAAGAATGATCAATCAAGAACGGAGCACCTGTACGGACCAGAACTGGTAACATCCGAGCAAAGACGAGAAAATCGACCCAGCCGGGCCAGCTTCGATGATTGTAGTGGGGAACTTTTCCCTCCCAGGTTTCTCCGTTGTCCTGCCTGTCCATTTATCGTGCGTCGCGCAATGCACGAAATAGGGGGCGAGGACGGAATCGCGGCATTCTCCGTTTGCGAGGAGGGGAAGCGCGTAACTATTCGCTCGAGGGTTTCCACGCGGAGCAGACCACAACGTTGCCAATTTTCTGACTGATAGGCATAGGAATCATATCATCCTTGAAATGTCGATGTGCTTGTTGGCGAGCTAGCCTCCGATCACGGACAGTGGGGACTTTGGTGTTTTTGTTCTGCTCCACCCGCGCTTTTCTGAGGTACCGTCCGTGACAGAGTTACGCGAGAGCCGACCGAGTTTTCGTTTCCTCCGTTGTTCAACTGGATTACTGCGGCTTACGGAGGAGTCCAGGACTGTTGGATGGAAAGGAGATTAGGCTTACACTAGACTGTTAGACTAGGCATATCAGATGTGATCCTGAACTGGAGATCATGAACAACAGACATGCATACCATCGAATGTATGGATATCGATTTCGAGCTGCTTAAATGGATCCAGCTGGAACCATCACGAGGTACAAGGAGAAACATGTTCACTCAAGGTGAAGCACCTTCCCCTTCTTTCTGCCCGTCTCGTCTTCGCTGGCTCTGAATTTCGAATTTCGAATTTCGAATTATCTGGCTATCGCGGCATGTCGGAATCAAAAGAAGTACAGAGACCTCTTCAGCTGTGGATAAGCCCCATCTGTGAGTTGTACTGGTACTCCGGTACCCCCGTCTCCGACCAGTACCACCGCTTTTTTTCCTCCTATGAGATGCAGCTATCTTTGGATGATAGCCACATTGGATACCGCTCACCCAGGTCCCAGTTCCTTGTTTCCCAACGGGCCAGAACCTTTGCTATCAACAGTTGGTCGGATGAAACACCTGCTATTGCCTCTCCCAAGATATGAAGTAAAGATTAGGTCAATCGAGACCGCAAGAGAATACTGCCCAAGCGACGCCCAATAGTTGTTTGTCAATGGACTCTGCACTGCTGCAGTGTGCACAAAAGGAAGAGTCCAGACATCACTCATCCTCGAATTTAATACCTGGAAGAGAAGGTACCGGCTGCAGCCGCCCCGGCTTTCAAAGTTTCTCAAGCAGACTTTGCGACTAAACCCGAAATGTAACCATAAAGGACCCAAAACCCCACCGCAGCCTCTCCACTTTGTCCTGGCCTGCCATTATTGCGTCCACGCTAACCGCACTACTCCTCCCGTTTAGCCCTGGTCCTCCCGAGTTCCATCGCTTCTGCTTCCCCCAGCTTGCACTAGTCCTATTTGCGGTGTAGCTCGGGGCATCTCCGGGCTTGCCACTGGATCCTACTGGAACCTACTGAGCCAAGCACTGGGTCATCGTTGGATCAATGCTGGAAAGCCTGGACCTGGTTGTGCCCACTAGTCCTGTTTAGGTCTCGCTTCCATCGCGCCTCCTCGAGGTTCCTCGGCGGTCGGGCACGCCATTGCCTTGCACCAATCTTGGCTATGGTCCTTCTTCCCCCCTCCCCCCTCTCTGCTACGGGCACTATGCTGTTTTCTTTTTTTTCCCCTGGGACCATCGCTGCCCGCTTGACAGCGATCTTGGTTAGTTCCCACGGAGCGTAGACGCTAGGTTCACCGTCCGCCAGAGACGCGCCCGAGGTGCGGGTAGACTAGTCAGATGGGAGAGCTAAAACGTATCAAAACGGGGGACGGGATAGGTTCACCATACGAAGTGTTGACTAGTGAGATGTCTTGGACGGAGACTAAGGTGCCTGTAACTATGCTTAATCTCATCCACAGACCTGAAGCATCTCTAGTTCTTCATCTAGACTATTTTCTTCATCCAAAGAACGTAGGATTGAATGGAAGTGCTCCGAGGCTGGAAAACCCAAAAGACAAAGAGATGTTATGCTGCTCTTTTCTCTGGATCAAATCATATTGCCACTCGTCTTTTTTCCCCCTGTCCTCCCCCCTTTTCCTCTTTTCATCACTTCCCCTGCCTCCGTGGGATCCGCTTTGTCAGAGGGAGAGAAATTACAGCTCATCAGGCGCACGAGGAAATGGGAAACCCTCAGCCTGGTCGTGAGGGGAAAGGGGCCAATCCCAGGAATCGCAGCGTCTCGTCCAGTTTTCGGAGTATTGTGTGGAAAAGGGAATGGTCCGACGGTCAGAAAGCCAAAAAATAATAATAATACATAATAATAATAATAATAATATTAAAATACCCCAAGAAAGATTAAAAATAAAAAGAAATCGTTAAAAAATTGATGATGGATAGGGAAAGGAAACGTGATAAAATGAGCATCGTTGTGTAGAGTAATGATGATTACTATGATTGCCATCGCTAAGACTATCTGCTCTTTCATGATTCAGACCGGGCATGAATATCTGGATTTTTATCATTTTGTCGCTGCTGATTGGTTTTGACAGAGG
>JAXQJV010000563.1:0-23738 GCA_037042255.1 Penicillium sp. PG106-07D
TCATAGGTATATAGTATATGGCCGTTGACTATTCGAGAATCCGCAATCTTGGCCTAGACCTAGTAAGATCGGAGGCCCTAACCATTAGTCGTCCCCTTGCTAGGGATCGGTGGCTTGGTCTGTTTGCTCAACCATCGGTGGTTCTGGACGGGGGTTCCTCGAAACCGCTAATGATGTCACATGATAGCGGGACTAAGAAGAGCGGGTGTTCTCTCCAGCACCTCCTTAAGTAGGAACCCAAACATGATTTACATGGCACTTTGACTATGGCCTCGATATCATATGGACACACAAATTCGGGATTCCAGGTAGGAATCAATCAAGGATCGATATACGTGCCACAGGGTAGGTTTTCAAGGACCCGCGAAACAGGTCGTTTGGACTAACCGTGGCCCTCATTTTCAGAGCAATCGGAACCCCGCCCTGAACCTCTATCGACGGTACCGTTCCCGCGCGACCCAGACTTTGTTGGCCGCAATGAAATTCTGGACCAACTTCATAAGAAAGCCTCGATAGCAGGAACTAGGCTCGCTCTTGTTGGACTCGGCGGCGTTGGGTCAGAGCAATTAGGTCTTAGGGCAGCTTCTCGGATACTAACTATATAGTAGGAAAACGCAACTGGCCGTTGAATACTGCCACCAGGTCCGACAGCAATCCGCCGACACGTGGGTCTTCTGGGTACATGCTAGTAACGCCGCCCGTTGTGAGAAAAGTCTCCGAGATCTCGCGGATCGAGCCAAGATTCCCGGGCGCCAGGACCGCAACGCCAATATTTTTCAAATTGTCGGGAACTGGTTACAAGACGAAAAAATCGGAAAATGGATTCTCGTTTTGGACAATGTTGACGATGACGAGCTTCTTCGCAAACAATCAGCGGTCGGTACCGAGAGCCAGACAAATATATATAGCAATACTTCGACGCAGCCACTGCTGAGGTACCTTTTTGAGAGCTTTAGCGGGTCAATCATTGTCACCAGCCGGAATAGAGGGGTAGCGTTCAACGTCACTAAGCCTACGAATATTATCGAGGTCCAACCAATGAATCAAGCCGAAGGGCTGGATTTACTGCAAAAGAAGTTAGGCACACCGACAGAGCACGAGAGTATAGTGCAGCTGGCTCGGGAGCTTGAATTTATGCCACTCGCAATTATCCAAGCTGCCGGTTATATCACACACCGATCACCGCGTTGTTCAGTATCGCAATACCTCGAAAAAATCCAGAAAGATGACCGAGACGCAGTACGGATGCTAAACAACGAGGCTGGTCTTCTTTACCGAGACTGGGAAGCAAAGAACTCTATTCTGCTCACATGGCAAATATCATTTGATTATATTCGCGGGAAATGGCCATCTGCGGCTGACCTGCTCTCCCTGATGAGCTTTTTCAACTGGCAAGGAATCACCGAGAATATTCTTCGAGTTCAACAGAATCAGGCAAGAGCCAAGCAGGACACGGACACGGATAATGAGTCTAATGATAACGCTGACGCTGAGTTTGAAAAAAATATTACAGTCCTCTGCGACTTTTCATTGATAGCAGTCGGAAAAGATAGCACATCTTTCACAATACACCGACTAGTGCAGCTCACAGTACGTACCTAGCTCAAAACCCATGGTCGGCTTGAACAGTGGAAGGAGCTATTCATCGAAAATCTATATCTTAAATTTCCGAATGGTGAATATAAGAATTAGGAAAAATGCCGGTCGCTCTTTCCACATATGAAAGCAGCGGTATCACAACGGCCGGAATCCCCAGTCTCTGTACAGTACTGGGCTACGCTACTTTTCAGAGGCGCGTGGTATGCGCGAGAAAGCGGATATATCACAGAATCGGTTCAAATGGCATCAAAGTCGAGAAAGTATAGATTAAAGATGTTCGGTGCCGAGAACAAAGAGACTCTGGATAGCACTATATCGTTAGCATTAGCATACCGATTAAAGGGGCGATGGGAAGAGGCCGAGCAGCTCCAGCTACAGGTCATGGAGACTAGGAAGACGAAGCTCGGGGAGGACCATCCTGACACGCTAACGAGTATGTCCAACCTCGCGTCGACGCAGAGGAACCAGGGCCGATGGGAGGAGGCCGAACAACTTAACGTACAGGTCATGGAGACCCGCAAGACGAAGCTCGGGGCCGACCATATCGACACGCTGACAAGCATGAATAACCTCGCATCGACGTTCTGGAACCAGGGCCGGTGGGAAGAGGCCGAGCAGCTCCAGGTGCAGGTCATGGAGACTAGCAAGACGAAGCTCGGGGAGGACCATATCGACACGCTAACGAGCATGTCCAACCTCGCGTCGACGTTATTGAACCAGGGCCTGTGGGAGGCGGCCGAGCAGCTCGACGTACAGGTCATGGAGACACGCAAGACGAAGCTCGGGCCCGACCATCCCTCCACGCTAACGAGCATGAATAACCTAGCGGCCAACTATATGAGCCGGGACCGGTGGGCGGAGGCCGAGCAGCTCCAGGTGCAGGTCATGGAGACTAGCAAGTCGAAGCTCGGGGAGGACCATCCCTTTACGCTGACGAGCATGAACAACCTCGCATCCACATATAGGAACCAGGGCCGGTGGGAGGAGGCCGAGCAGCTCGAGGTGCTGGCCATGGAGACACGCAAGATGAGACTCGGCGCGGATCATCCTGACACACTAGCGAGTATGGCCAACCTAGCCTTCACCTTGAACACTGCCGGCCGCTGTTCTGAAGCGATCGATTTGCTTAGAGCATGCGTTGCTAAGCAGCAACGAATCCTAGGTCTGACTCATCCCGACACTGGGTCTAATTTTGATACTCTGCTGGCGTGGGAAATTGGAGATATTGGTCTTGAGACATGATCACATTCTTTATTTCAATAGACAGGCTTCACCGCATTTGGCGGCATAATTCCAGGATTTGTGATTCACGTCTTTCCCTTTCCAATCGGGAGTGTGTCAACCACCGCTTTGTCTTCCGAACGTATAAATCATGGAAGGCAATTTCAAATTCAGCTATACCATGATAGATGAGTTTATACTTAATATAGTCTTTTGGTGCGGCTCAATCCATTAAGAGGATCACGAAAATTTGTCAGCAGTATCTTCTCGCAGGTGACGTCAACATTCACATGTTTTTCGTTCGATTCCGCTGGAATAAAGTTGAGGCGTGGCTTGCGATCTCCCATTGACTTTTCCAATCAACTTCAATTTTCTACGAGGAAGTTTAGATCCGTAGAAGGTATGACCTCATCAGCCCCATTCTGCCGAACAGGTTTTGGGGTTTGCTGGCCAGGGCCATTTTGGTGTATACTGCCTGAGGCCATCAATCTTTCAGATTGTCACATGTTGATTGGTTGCTTAGCATCACGTGACTGTACCTGATCCAGTCGGAGAGTTGGAGGTTGGAGTAGCGCTCGGCCACCTCTGCGGAGAAAGGCGCTCAAGCCTCGAAGGACAGAGCGCATTCTCATTCATCTTGTCGACCTTGCCTCTCCAGTCCTTCCTCTCGAGCTGCAGGATGTGCGCTGCATTTTCATTACCGTTATCCTGACCCCATGACCATGTCGGTCCATGTTCCTCAGGGAACAATCACCACGTCCGCACAAGCGCCGACAGATGGGCCCGAACCTCAATCCCGACTTGTCCTTGCAACATTTCCCGAGAACCCCTCCGAGCGACCCTCGCCATACGATGACCATATCGCAGACACGGGACGAGGAACGACAGGCGACAATGCAGCAAGCCCTGATATTTATGCAGCCGAGAAGCAAGGCAATGCGTGTGAGCGGGAACTCCCCGTCGAGACGCATGAACATGCCCTCTTTCCACCGCTGCCTGTATACGGTCCTCCGACTATCGCCTCCCACATCAAGTACTACTCGACCCGAGCCGTTGCCTTTCTTCTCTCGCTTGGCTTTTTGACTGCGATATTCGCCGGCGCATTGGCTCGTGCCGCTGGGACGGCAATCGCCAATGCAGCTGCAAGAATACAAGGCCGGAAGCCCGCATTGGGAAGAGTCTTCGAAGCCGAGGAAGAGAAACGTAGGCTGGAACGAGCCGAATCAGACCGCAAGTGGCGCATTCGACAACGGAAAAAGCACGTGGACGAGGAGCAGGGCCAGGATGAATGTCCACCGCTGGAAGGGGGCAAGGATCCAGTGGTCTGCGACGTGGCATACTACGCGCGAAGGGTTGGATTGGATGTTGAAACCTTCCGAGTGCAGACCGAAGATGGATTTATCATTACCCTTTGGCACGTCTACAATCCCCAGGAATATGCGGCGCTCCCAGCCGAGCAACGCCGTGAGCGCGGGTCTACGGTCTTTACTGGCACGAAGACCTGGCCTCCATCTGCATCTGGTGTAAAGCGCCGGTACCCGGTTCTGTTGATGCATGGGCTGTTGCAAAGCGCGGGGGCGTACTGCACCAACGATGACGATAGTCTTGCGTTCTACCTCTGCAAGTCTGGATACGATGTTTGGCTGGGAAACAACCGATGCGGCATGACACCTGAGCACACGACTCTGTCTTCATCCGACCCCCGCATGTGGTCCTGGGACATTCGACACCTCGGCACCCTCGACCTCGCGGCACTTACGTCCCGTGTGCTGTACGAGACCGGCTTCAAGAAACTAGGCCTGGTATGCCACTCACAAGGCACCACGCAAACATTCGTCGCGCTAGCGAAGGAACACCGGCCCGAGCTGGGCGAGCGTATCTCCGTATTCTGCGCCCTCGCACCCGCCGTATACGCCGGACCTCTGGTCAGCAAGCCCTATTTCCGCTTCATGAGCAAGCTATCACCGGACGCGTTCCGCGTCTTCTTTGGGATCCACGCATTCATCCCATTCATGATGACCGTACACCGCACTTTTAATTCGAGAATCTACGGTACGCTCGCATACTGCGTGTTCTCATTCCTCTTCGACTGGTCCGATGCCCGCTGGGAGCGAGACCTGCGAGACCGCATGTTCCAATTCGCCCCTGTCTACGTCAGTGCCGAGATCATGCGATGGTGGCTGGGTAGCGACGGGTTCGCCAAGCACAAGTGCATCCTTGCGACGGAAGACCAGTCCGCGTCCGAGGCAAACGCAGACCATCGTGTTCAAGGGGATGTCGGGTTAGACCATGGAGATGACCCCGGGGATCCCTGTTTAGCTGCCCCGGGCGACAAAGCGTGGTTTGGTCCTACAGTACCTCCCTTCGCGCTGTGGGTTGGTGGCTCTGATGCTTTGGTGGATGGCCGTCGGCTTCTACAGCGCTTTGAAGGGGGCTTTGAGCCGCATGTGCGGGTCGTGCACTCGAAGGTTATCGAGGAGTATGAACATCTTGATGTGCTCTGGGCTATGGATGCAATTGAGCAGGTTGGGCTGGAAGTTCGCCAGGTTATTTGGAATACCATGCCCGACGATGTGCGGAGCATCTGCCGTGTTCCACGAGATGTGACCCAGAGTTTACTCGAGTCGGGAAAGAATCGGCGCGCATAAAGAACCAATAGACACTGTACATTATTATAGACGACGTTAGTCGATTGTTATCGCACTGTAGACCATGCTTCTTGGCAAAGTCAAACAGGCTTCTGATACCACCTAGTCTCGGCGAGCGGTTTACAAGTCTAGGGCTGTTGAGTAACTAGTAAGCAGCTCTTACAAGCCATCTTGCTTCTCTGCATTGTATCCATTGGTGATCTTCTAGGGATGCCCAGCGGCCCAGTCAATGTAGTGACTCCTGCAGGACCACGCACCATCAGCGTTCGATCTTCCAACAGTAGCCATCCCCAGGCCACAACCGCAGTTCTGTACCCACCTTATGGCGCTAAGCGTGGCTGATCAATGTGCATTCACGACTGAGCGAGTCAGTCTACGCCACTCATTGATTATCAGATGCATTCCCGACTCCCTTTGTTCCGGAACATAGGCCCTATTCTAAAGGCGCGTCTAAAGGCGTTCTAAAGGCGGGTCCGGACCCACGCCCAAGCGGGTCTACATGAGCTTAATTCGGCCGCGCAGCGATCAAGAACTATAAGAATTGACAAGTTGAAATTGATTGTATTAATTTGCTATATCATACCTAAATGAAATTACTTTGGATCTACAATGCCTACGAAGGTCACCATGCTCACTGTTTTCGCACAGCGAGATGTAGCCTGCCGTAGCTTAGGTCAGTAAACACTGCAAGTAGTCAGTCACTCATGTCTGTAAACGATGGTGCTTTGCGACTCCAAGTAAACCAGTCTGTCAGCTGTGCTCCAGCGGTGGCCAAGTTGAAGCTGCTCCAGAGCTCGAACGAGCAGGTCAGTACCAAAATTCACCATGTCCACTGTCCAGTGTGCGAGCTTGGTGCCCGATAAGGCTGTCCACGTGCATCCTCCTGGGGCTATCGATACGATATCGATATCGAAAAGCATCACCACAAAGGGTAATAGTGTGTGAAAGCTATCTTCCCAATGTCCTCTCCGCCTCCATATCGCCGCACTTTGCTTCGCACAGCTTCGTTCTGTTGCTCACGCGTTTCCTGTTGTTGCTGATCCCCCCTCCTCCCGTTTCCTTTCCCACCATCTTCTCTCCTCTCGCACCGCGTCCCCTTGACAGCTCTGCTCCATCTTTCTCTCTCTTCCTCTCTCGCCCTTGGCGACATCAAGCTTTCTCGTCCTTTGCTGGCCGGTCTGACCGAACAAGTCTCTCCGTCGAGCTGAGCTTCATCACCTTCTCCGAGCAGGCAAGTCGTGCTGTCCAGCTCTCGTTATCTTCGAATCCATCTCTTTCATTGCGGGCTTCAACACTGCTGCCACAGCAAGTTGCTGCGCGGTAGCTGTCATTTGCTGCTGTCAACAGTGCTGAGACCACTCTCCTTGTCGCTTCATCATTCGCTGGTCTGCCTGAACAAGTCTGGCCAACGAGCCTCATCGCCTCTCATCCACAATCCTCATCCTACCTCTCCGAGAACCCGTCTCCACCATCACCTCTCGTGCTGCCAACTTCTGCTATCCTCCACTCAATCTCTGTCACTTCGCTGGATGCATCCGGACTATCACAGAAGATTGGTGCCCGGTTGGTGTCATTCACTGTCGCTGACAGTTCTCAACCCGATCATCCTGGCTTGCAAAGCACATCAAGCCTTCTCGTCCATCGTTCGCTGTCGAGCTCAGCTTCAAGCCTCCCCAGTCTGGACTCCTGTTCCCCCACTTCGGGTGTGCGAAGTTTCGTCTGAAGCCCATCTCCCTTTCCGGTCGAATAACCCTCTCGTCTCTGGCTTCACCTATCCTGTCATTACAGGTTGTTGTCCAGCTGGTGTACCATTCGCGATTGCTGTGATCGCTGGTTTCAGTCGTCACAAGTAGCTGTAATCAACGAGTGATCTCTTTCTCCATCACTGTTCTCTCTCTTGCTCTGCCATCGTTTAGAGCCATCATAGGCTGTGGCTATCGCGCGTGGCTGCCATCGTCCGCTGAAGCCATACCCTGCTGCGGTGCTCATCGAATCCTGACAGACCCAGCAGCCGTCAACAGCCGGTGGTCCCCGTTGTAGCTTCTGTCAACCGCAGTTGCTGCCATCATCGGTTGCTTCCGAACCTGTCTCAAGCCTGAAAAAAATGGACTCGTCCTCGGACTCGTCCCGGTACTCAACCCCGGACTCATCCACAAAGGCATCCCCAAATTCACTCCGGGGCTCGCCCCAACCGGCCGTCATAAGTATGCGAACTCTACCTCGCGGGCCTGAGTTTCACTTGTTCGGGAGCCTTCCCGCGGAATTGCGGATCATGGTTTGGAAGTTCTGCCTCCCGCATCGAGTCGCCGAGATCAACCACCCTCGCTGGCTGGGAGAAGGAAAAACATGCAAGGGTGGCTGGACATCAAAGCAAAACAACAAGCCGCCAGCCATTGCGTATGTCAACTGGGAAGCTCGCCATGTTGCGCTGAGGTCGGCCAGGGAGGGGTCCGCAATTGGACCAGAGAACGAGTTCCATCCAATATGGGGCTCATGGTTCCAAAATGATCTGGACAGTGTTCTGTGGTACCGGCCAGACGACGGCGAAGAAGTCTCCGAGTCCCCGCTCATAGATTATCGTTTTTCCGAGAGCTTACTGAGGGAGCTTAAAAACAATTCATATGGCACGGCCATCCACACAGGCAAGAGTAATACGGTGGACCTCCGCCTCACGGCATTCGAATCCGATGAGGTGTTGCAGTCCGCTCCTGAGAATGCTGGGATGAACCCATGATCGTTATGGAGGCAGTCACCATCCATGCCAAGAAGGAAGACGTCTTGGCCGCACAACTGTTCGGCAAGCTGGCCGACGAGCCGATCCAGCTGGTTGACCCCTTCAATGGGGAGTTGCTCGACCAGTACCGGCAATTGGCTGTCAACAGCAGAGTGCCCCAGAGCACCCTCACCAGCGCGTTTTTTGACTCACATACCGGTGATGAGAACCGAGCCAAAATGTTCCAGCAGAATGTCCGGGCTTGGATCGACGAGTGCAGGGCTCGAGAGTTGTGGCCAAAGTGGCAGTCGGCCCGGGCCCAGGGCTTCAAGGGCATCTCACGGCCCGAAACGATCTGGAGTCGGCGAGCAGTGGGGCCTGCCGTGGACATGCTGGATGAGCAGACCCTCATCGAGGGAAGCCTCGATGGGGGCATCAATGTGACCAGGTTCGGCGTCAACGAGATGCACCAGTGGGCGAGGGAGAACTTGGCAAGGTCCAGCTTTGCACCCCGGATCCTGATCCGGTGGTGTGGAAAGATCTGTTGGCGTACTGGAGCTCACTGGATGAGTGAGGAGTGATTGTGCAACGGTCTGGAGGTTATACCCTTGGCCACCGAGGGCTTGGCCTCTGGATTGTTGGTGTTGTAAGTGTTGTGTGAAGATTCTTTGTGAGAGAAGAACGTGTGAGAACTAACGCGGTTTGCTGTGAGCAGTCACGTGGATTGGATTTATCGGATGTCACCGCCTTCCAATATCCTGTGGGTCTGACCGCCTTTGCTGTGCTCTTCACGATCCAAGATCACGGGATACGTGTACCAGTGTATAATAGTCTTTTGATCAAATACTCGAGATTCCCCGCTTACTCGGACGTATTTTGATCCACGCTAATATGTAGGATTTTGCACTGAAGTAAAGATGATATCCAATATACACTCCATCGAGTTCATTGACCATACTGCGGTATACCATCCAGTGGGTACGCTAACCCCACACACGATCGCATCCCCGGATTTTCTATAGTGGGCCCTAAACGGGTGACTCCACTCCGTAGCCCCCAGAGCCCACCCATGATCCATCCTTCAAAGGACCCCAGCGTAGCGATAGAGACAGATATTATCCCATAAGAGTGCTGATGAAATGGATTTAGTTTGAGGCTCAAGTGTACGAGTCGAGAGCCCCTGGTAAAGCCAAAATTTATGCTTGTCCATGCCGATGGGATGGTCTCAGGGGAACCCCCCTATGGCGGCATGGCCATGGAGAGAATTTCCCGTGCACGACGCGTCTGTTGCTCATTGTGGTGTCATCATGGACCTGAAATCTGGGCTGTGTTGCGTAGTCGAGACAACTGCTCGGTCGCGAGAGCCAATCATCCCAGGGAGAGTTGCACCAGGCATGCGGACGAGGCCATCCTGGTCGTTCTCCTCATCCCTGATCGTCTGTCGCCCGCCCATCAGCCCATACTTGCTGCAACCATTAAACCCTTGCACAATGGTGTTTTATCTTTGCAAAAAGCTGGCAATAAGTATCCATGGTAACAGTGGATACATCGTCTTTTCCACATGGTCGAGCGACCATCGTAAGTCATGATGTGGATAATCTGGGCGAGCAAGCCACGATCACCCAAGCTGAAACTCTACTGGCATTGCCACCGGCGCAGGGATGCCCCGGATGTCTCAAATGTCACCCCCCGCTATTGGTAAACCCCGCATCCAGTTGTCATCTGATCTTGGGTATATAAGGCCTGGGGCCAAGGGAGGCAACCTGGTTTGTCCTTTCTCATTAACAACTCTCCTCTCTACACTTCTGCATCATCCATCACGTCGTGAAATCTGGTATTTCCATCAAATCTACTTCAAATTCATCAAGATGTCAGCACCAGTTGGACCCATCATCGCACAGCTCCAGCAGCTGCCTGCCCGTTCGCGTCAGGGCTTGAACAACCTCCGGCAGAGGCTCTTCCAGCAGGGTACGTTTTCATCCACTTCATCCCTTTCGTGTTGTCCACGAGCACTTTTCATCAAGAGAACCATCCATCTAACAGCTTACAGAGGCCAAGCCTAAGAAGGAGGGCCAGCTGCTCCGCACGTCGCTGAACGTCCACCGTCCTGTCTGGATCACCGCTGGCGGAGGAGTCTACACCAGCCTGGCCGCTGTCTACCTCACCATGAGATACCTGAAACACGTCAGGTAGACAAACTCATCGAGAACTTCTTTCTTTGAGACTCGATCCTCGCCATTGCCATCATTATCATTCATATCATCATCAACCCACACATTTGACTACCCCTTTTGACACTTGACTTCTCATCATGCAACCCTCATCTCGACCTTCGTACTGGCTATGGAATGACACGGAGGAGGAATGCTTAGGCAGGGCCTTTCTTTTATCTATTAAGATGTTCGATCCTTTATGTTCGCCATAGATTGGCAAGACAGACCCGGAGTTTTGGGGCTACTTTTACCTCAAACCGAATGTTATTATTATTAACATAAGAAAACGATGTACTCTTCGTAGTATAGAATTCGTAGGATTCTGCGATAGTCTCATAGAATGACAAATCTTAGCAGGCGATGAAGACAGCTAAGAATCACGTATCTGCCCCGTAACCCCTTGAGCAGTCAGGGGGTCATCATGACCGAACGGTACTTGGGGCGCCAGAGGGGGTTTCGAACGATGAAAGATAGCCCAAGGGGTCATGTAGAGCGACAATCCAGGCGGACTCGATACAAAGTCCACACATGAAAGGGGCATCCCCTAATCATCAACCAACTTCAAAAAGGGGCCTTCAGGGGCGTATAACCTCAATTAACCACCCTCAACATGTACCTGCAACGACCCTGGAGGCAAGTCCCCTGATCCGACTCGCAAAGATGGCACAAAGAAACCCTCGTCACCCCTCGTCCTCAATGGCCCTCACATGTAGCAACGCCACTGACAGTGTACTATCTACATAGCCCAGTATGTGCTACAGCCTGAAGGATGTACTGTAGACTGCAGTAACCCCCTCTAACCCCCAAAGAATCCGGTGCAGAATCCGCCCCGCCCCTTCTATCGCCGGACAAGGTAATCCCGCAGACGACCTATCACAAAGGGCGATGTAGTCGAGGAAGTCGTCACTAGTCACGAGATGATCTCATGATTCGACGAGTGTCTCCACTTGTAGAGTAACTTGCTGGCTTATCGACTGGGGCAGTCACAGTGGGCCAATGGCGACCGGATGCGCCAGGCTTACTGTACGCCGGGCCTTGGCAACCCCGCACTGGGCGATCGCGGTGGGCCGTCTATGTTATTTTTGATGGGAGCCTGGATGGACGCCGTGACAAGATGTACTTGAGACATGGAGGAATAATTTAAGGCTATGTGAGTCCTGTACCTTTGCAGGATGATTACGCAGGAGGACCTGGGGGGAAAAAAGTGTGCACATGGCTGGCTGTAGATTGCGTGGGTGGAAACATACATTTGTGTGGCCAGTTGGAAGGTGGAAACGTCGCTAGTGCTTAATAATGTGGAAGAGGTAAGTTAACTAACGTTAACTAACTAGTAACTAGTCACCTACCGAACAGGTAGAGGTAGGTACCTTCCTCACAAACGAAAAAGCCTGCCCAGCTCCGTTGAAATGAGTACTTACTCAGGGTAAGGACTGACAGGCTTTATGTTGCCCTTTGGCACTGATGCGGAGGCACGAACGAACCGCAGCAACACAATGAGCGACCGACAAAATAGTGAGGTATTTCCAGCGTTCATCGACAGCAGGTCATAGCCCTTCCGACTGCGAGTAGAATGTCCTTTTTTTTATAACCCAATCCTGTGCATTTAGTGATTGGCTTTTGAGTTGCAGCATTTCATGCCAGGTCCGCGGACTTAGGCAATCATTAAATCCCCAATGCTTACCCTCTCGTATTCGTAGATCAAACTTTGATAAGATACCAAGTGTATCTTCGCGATATCCATCGATAATTGCGGGATTCAAGAGATACACGTACATTTGTGCCCTGTCAGATGCCCGTCCGACGTCGCTTTCGCCATACCATGCTGTGACCCTCGTCGCGCATTGTGTGGAGATCTGTGACCCGATAATTGTGATTTTTGAGCTCCTGAATAACAAGCCTTGTTTATGCATCCTGGCTAAGCATTGAGTCCACTGACTTTCTATATCTCGGATGAGCCTGAATTGAGGCGCGTTATGCTGATTTCGAGATTTTTCCTGCGTTGCATAGTCAGAGTGGATCCTCGTCCACCGTAACCACTCATTTGGAAGGTTCTCAATTATGAGGCCAAAAGACCATGGAATAGGAACCGCCGGTTTCGCCAAGAATGTTATCGCAATATATGCATGAAAACAGTCTATTGCATACGACTCGGAGCTTCGCCTCAGTCCACGCTCCGTTCTATCAGTCCACGACAGCATCCTAGACTACGATTGATGGATCCGATATTGCGCGGGGTATCGCGGGATGTTCGGCTCGCCAGTTTTCTATAATTAACATGCATACCACGTTCTATTTGTAGCCCTCCCCTCTCTCCTCGACGGCTAGATTCTTTGCTCATTTGACCATCCATGCTAGTAAAGTCCCTTTGAGGCAGTGAGCTGCAGCGAGTAAGGCAGTCAGTGGTAGAATTGTCTCTCATTCATCCTCAAACTTGATCCCCTCAAGCTGCTTCTCCAACGAAGATTCTCAAGACGTTCTCGAAGCGGGTAAAGTCTTTCAAGATAGGTTAGTTCCAGACGGCATGCCTCCAGAAACCCATGCTATAAGGCCGGCTAGCATGGATCCTTATGTCCGAGTTCACCCCTCGCGCGGAGAAGGGGCATGCATAAAGCAGGTGGACACAGTTACCATGCGTCATGTTAGATGAACTTAGCTAAAGTAGGAGTTCCACCGTCCTGCCCGTCCTACCCGTCCTACCCGACTATTTTAGCTACTGCTTGAGTTGCTTGTTTTCGCCTGGCTGAGTGGCTCGGACCTTGTTACTCTGATTTCGGGGCGCTATTTTTTCAACCACGGAGATTGCTTCAGGTAGCTCTTCATTCATGGAGATATCGTCGTCGATCACATTGGAGAATCCATGCCTGCTTCCAGTGCGACAAGTCGGGCAATTTTCCATCGCTGTTATTGCTTCGCTTAGAGCCGACAACCGGATTCAGGTGCATGACAATATTCATGTCGAAGCCCTTCCATGTTCCTCAGTCAGGTACTGGTGATGTTGATTTTGCGACACCCCTCTCATTTCTTCCCTTTTTAAATCCTACTGGTGTACATGCTCATAAAAATTAGTCCGAAATCATGTTCACTATTGAATGAGATTCTGCGGGGGGATATCCCGAGTCTGCACGTTTTCTCGGAAGAAAAAGAAACCCGATACCTAGGTGAATGACCTTGCTTCCGAGGGAATCGGTACTTATTGAATGCATGGCAATGCTGAAATGGCATGCTGTAGCCATCTAGGCAGCCGGGTTCCTAAAATCCACCTGGTGCCTGCATTTGGTGTCATCATTTCATAGGGGCGGTCGTTACACAGCGTGCTGTTTCTTGATCTTAGATATACACAATTGAGGGAGGTCATAAACAATTCAATTCTTTTTCCCCAATCCATCGCATTCTCCGCAGGAGAAATCTCACCCCCTCTCGCTCGGGGCCTCCCTGTGATGCTATCAGCGAGTAGAAAAAGCGGAAGGGAATCAACATCCTGTGGCCCTATGTCAGCATGTGCCCATGGTGAGGGGAAATCCAAGTGATCTCCAATGTAACAGCATCTCCATCCATGGCGTGTGAGGGGAAGGAATATGTACATATCTTGTACCAGTAAACGGATGATGGAGTCCTGGTGGCAAAGGTACACTGCAGAGACAAGTATAAAAAGCTCGCGATTGATCGATTGCTGAGCATTTTGTACAGCTCCTCAGATTTTGGGCCAAAATCTAGTCACTTCTTCAGTCTGCCGAGCTCAAAGGTTGACGAGCTGGTCAAAATGAAGGTTCAGATCTTTTTCAGAGTTGCACAAGTGCTCCTTGCGCTCCTTCCCATCATAAATGCCGCCCCTGCTCGCAGGGATGACAGATCGGGAAGCAATTTCGGCCTGAGAGGCTCCGAGGCACTCCTTGGATACTCTCCTACTGACAAGGTGGCCAGTGGGTCAAAGCCTGACATCAAGTACACTCTTCTTCCGGGCCAGAAAGAAGACGCGAAAATTGGTTCCTATTTGAACTTTGAGAATGTTGACAATCCTCAGCCTATCCGAGGAAGTTCTGGTTCAGACGATCCTGGTCCTCGTAAGCAAATTGAGGAATCACCCTTACTGTATGATAGATCTGACACTTGCTTCTTAGGGAATTATTACTACGATAGGATCAACAGCGATAAGCTAGCACCGCCAGGAACTGATCATGGGGCTACAATCAACGCGCAATGGCCAATGGGTAAGCTTATAATATCCATCATGGGAAGAGGGTACTAACCAGCATCATAGGATTAAGTCACAACCGGTAGAGAAACCAAATAGTTGGAATGTTACATTTGCTGAGATTTTGTCTAGACTGGGCATTGACAATGCCGGGTGGGCTCGTCAAGAGAACACTGTTGTGATGCCTGATGCTACCGAAATGGCTGGCGTTGATATGCGTCTCGAGCCTGCTGCGTATCGTGAGCTTCACTGGCATGTTGCCTCCGAATGGTCCTTGATTCTGAACGGCTCTTGTCGAATTCAGGTACGAAAATTTGCTCTACAGTGGACAAGAATGGGTCTAATATATGACATCAGGCTATTAATGAGAACGGAGAAACGTTCATTGACGACCTACAAGCGGGTGATGTCTGGTTCTTCCCTCCGTGAGTTCTCAAAGCTCTTGACGTCAATCCGTGTCTCAATTTTAACGGCTGTGGCCAGAGGCATCCCTCACTCTATTCAAGCTCTAGACGACGGGGTGGAATTTCTTCTAGTCTTTGACCAGGGTGATTTTAGCGAGGACAACACCTTCCTTGCCACGGAGGTCTTTCTCCATAGCCCGGTGAGTCAAAATTCGATCCTGATAAATATGGGGCTCCAGGCTCAACGATCAAATAGAAAGAAGTTTTGGCAAAGAATCTCGGTGTCTCGATCTCAGCCTTTGACAACATTCCGGACGACGAACTCTACATCTTCAAGGGAACTCCTGCCCCTACAGATATCGAAGCGCAGAACGTCACCACATCAGCCGGCCTTGTTCCTCGCTCCCAAAGTTATTCCTATCATTTCTCGGAACAACCTGCCCATGAAGTCGCCGGTGGATCTGTCAAAATTGTCGATCCGCTCACTTTCCCCGTCGCGAGCAACTTCTCCGCTGCTGTCGTCACTGTAAACCCTGGTGGTATGCGGGAGATCCACTGGCATCCGACAAGTGATGAATGGACTTTCTTTATCAAGGGCCAGGGCCGTGCGACTTTGTTCACTGCCCCCAACGCTGCGACAACCTTTGATTATCGTGCTGGTGATGTTGGTTACTTCCCGAAGTCGAACAGCCACTACATTGAGAATACTGGCGACGAAGAGTTGATATTCCTGGAAGTGCTACAGGCACCTCAATTTACTGGTTCGTATCTTGAAGTTCTGTCTTCAATCGTTGATAGATTTGCTGACGATGTGTAGACATGGCTCTTGGACAGTGGATTGCATCTACTCCAAAGCAGATCATCAAGGATACCTTGAACCTCAGTGACAGCACTCTTAATCAGTTGAAGACTGAGAAACAGTACGTAGTCGCAGGTACTAGTAGTATTTAGGAAGCATGAGGTATTTAACGAGTTGGAAATCGACGAAAGGGAATTGAGGCAAGACTGAACATCTCCCCATTTTTGATACGATCGCTGCTTGGACATACATATCCCCCTTAATTTGAAAATTCAAAATGGCAATTAAAGCTATCATAAATCGTGAGATGCTCCATGTATTAGAAATGGCATTTCGATGAAACATACTGAGAATGGGTGCTACCACTCCCATTCTCCGAGCCTGCTCGTGTCCTCAGGTCGCACGCTGTTTTAAACCTTGTATGGAGGAGGCAAGTCATCAGAGAGATCGGTTTCCTCACTTTCAAGGGTCACGCCGGAGTCCAGACGGCGGAGATCATGACCTGAAGTAGACGCTTCAAATTTTGAGTCTGTATCTGGGACTGCAAGGACGGTGGATGAAGATGGCACGGCAGCATAATTCTGAAAAATATCAGTAAACATCCGAGTAATAGGTAGCTAAGAGCCACAACTTATGGCAGCACTCACCGCAGACTTAGAGTTATTATTATTAATTATAACTGGCTCCTTGCCCCCTACCATCTTGACAAGTTGATTCCTTTTCCAGTAGCCATTCTTCAGTATCATGCCTTTGAAATTGCAGCGCTCGACGACGCAGTCCTCGGTGTCGCAGTCGGTCAAAATTGTCCTCGATACAGAAGTATGCGAAACATTTGACCCAATAATTGTGCTGCGCTTCACATTGGTCGCATCTCTCACGGTAGACGATTTCACATCGCTGCGTTTCACAGTTGACCGGTCTCGAATAACACTGTTGGAGAAGGTGCTGTGGCTGGCGTAAGATACGTCGTGGAAATGCGTCTTGGATCCTGTCGACCGCTTTGCTGAGCGCACGTGCGAGAGAACGCAGTCTGAGAAGTTGCTGTGCTTCACTGAGGAGCTAGTGACGGCGCAGTTGCGCAGATTGCAATGAGTAATGGTATTGCCGTCACCGACAGTAGTAGTTCCGCCCTCAAGCTGAGAAATCTGAAGCTTGACTTGCTCCATGTTAAAATACTCTGAGATCAAATATAATGGCCGGAAGGTATCTCCAGGCGGAGAGAGTGGTTGAAGAATATGTGTTGTTCGACTATTAGTCTTCGGGAGGAGAGCGACAAATTCTTCACTGGGTTATGTCAAGGGTTGCGTGAAGGCACAGTAAAGGTATTTGAAGAAGGCTGGAACATGCAACAGAGCGTGATTTAAATCTTACTTTTAGCCACTCGGGAGAATCACCGATTTGAGCAAGATACGAGTCCTCGGACCTCGTGGTGGCTGAGCTCCCTGTCGATGGCGGAAAGCTGCTGCCTGGGCTCCTCACGAGTGAGATTCATATCAAGTCAATCGATACCTAAGGCCTTGAAGTCAAACGGGATGCCTGGACAAGCCTTGAGCGACGACCCCTCTGGTTTCTTCTCGGGACTCGGGAAGCGGGACCTTGGACATTTAAAAAGGCAATGAAAGAGACATTTTCGAAAGACAGACTTACGGGTTTCTGAGATGCCACAACAAACCATGCTGAGCAGCGACAGTACAAGGGTACCGTGTCCAAACGCCATTATCATAGGAGTAACGTACTGCTGTGGTCTAGAATTACAAATTGCATTCAAGTCAAAGCAGACCAAAAATCACCAAGAGCTGCAATCAACCCCAACGCATTGTTTACGTCATTTCAAGAACTGGTAACTACTGCCTTCTACACATTTTCCACCCAGTTACGGATATCAATAACCCTGACTGACAAGGACCGTCTTGAGGCATACGTCTTCAACACAATTTGTTAATTTCTAGAAGCGTGGCATGCTATGAGAATCTAATTCCCCCTTGATCTCTCGCTCAGTCTGAGTTGGATCTCATTAGCTCTTTTCTTCAGATCCATCATGATCTTCCTGTTTGCCGAGTTTTGACTTGTAGGAGGCCAACGGCTCAATGCACTATCCACCACTGTCCAGGCATGAACCACCGCTGCGCATTGCTCCCGATATTGCAGTTCATTTAGGAGGAATACCAGGGGACGAAATTGTTGATAACCCCTGAGTAGCCAAGCCCATTGCCGAGATTGAGGTTCTGTCTCTAGACGACTGGTAGTATCGACAATGTCAATTGCATTCAAAAATAAGTGGTCTCGGAAACCTTGTTCGTGCTGGCGTTCATCATCCAGGCTCTCAGAGTTGATGACTATCGTGTCGGCACTGTAGAGCTCGAACCACATCTCCATAATAAGGACATGTGCGACATGTTGAGTCAACCACTGTATCGGACTGTCCATTTCTGTACAATACTGGAGATATAGATCATTCAACTCTCTCTCGCAATTCCGTATGATGTCTTCCTTTTGACTCGTCGTAATATGACCGCTTAGCATGTGTATAGTCTGTGCAATTTCGTATCGGACCAGAGCAAAGGTTTGTTCCGACCAGCCCATTCGAGGGATAATAGGACAACTCGAGCTAGGATCAAGGTCCGAGTCGTTCACATTCAAGGGAAGCTCAAAAGACGTCCAATTTCCCAACCCATCTCTTTCTCCAGAGTCCTTGACTAACCTGTGGTCGAGGTACCACAACTGCCACCAGAGTCTGTTACGGATCTCATCCTGAAGCGGGGAAAGACTTGTGTGACTAAACACAGTAGATCGCCGCGCTAAGCCAGAAAGCTTCCAGGCAACCTTGGCCTCTCCTATCAGGTGGCTGACAGACAAGAAGAGGACGAGAGCCTGTAAAGCGACCAAGTCCTCATCAATATTGAGCAAGACTGCCTTGGCAAGCGCTTCTTCAGTTGACAAGCGATAGATCTCCAGGCATGTCGGCTTTGTCATGTTGAAGAGCTCGTGCACTTCATCATCCGACATGCAAGCCACACTGGAGAAATAGATCGAATGAATGAGAGCCCGTGAGCTCTCATTGAGCGAGGTCGGATTTTTCAACGAGATGTTGAGGATCGTGGCTGCACTAGGTCGATGTAATATTTTCACAATAGGGTCCACGCGTTCGAGAAAGTACTCCCAGCTTTTCCAGACTTGATAGTCCCGTATCGGACCATGCTTCAGCGTCGGTGCATTTTCAGCCTGGACTGGAACCGTGGCCGGAGTGTGTGAACCAGGTGTTTTCAAGTGTTGATCGCTATTCTCGGCATCAATGGAATTCTTGGATTCTTCTTTCTTCGGCTTCCTTTGACATTTTCTCACCGACGGCGGGTATGCACAATTTATCGACCATTGACTGCAGCTGGTACATGGGAGTCTCCGGTCGCATTTGACTTTCCTTGTCCGACAACCGATGCAAGCTTTGAGCTTGATGATTTGTGGGGTCATTCTTGAGAATACCAACTATCGGCGAGAAGGATGGGTCTTGACGGTAGCGAGGAAAATTCATTTCAATTCTCGGGATTCTCGGTCATCTTTATTTATTGCATGACGTGCCTTGCTTGCAAATACGAGGCGGGGCTGTGGCGAGTCAGCCTCAAGATCTCGTCTTCGCATTTCTCGGGGTTTTGGTGTCTCAGAACGATCCTATTGGACAGAAGCTGTATCTAGATCATTCGCGACAATGGGGTGTTCATGGCCTCAGACATGTATATATAGACCTGAATACCTAACAAATACAGCAACAGGTCTGTGTTCGAGGATTTTCATACATATCTATATCCAGTGAGTCGGCAACATTCCTACGACCAAAATGCGAACTTCATGCATACCGCTTCCAGTCATTATGATTCTAGGTAGGTACACAGCACCAAAGGTAAAATTTAGTGACAATATCGAAAGCTATACTAAATTCCGATAGTGAACCTAGTCAGGCTCTCGAAAGCTCAAGTTATATACGAGGATCTCAATTTGGTCCCGGGCTATCTGAAAGCCCATGGAATAGTGATGGCTCTGGTGTTCACTGTCTTGTTTCCAGCTGGAGCTTTGATGATTCGGCTTTGCAAAGGCAGGAATATGATCTGGATTCATGCCGGGTGGCAGACTCTTAGTTGGGCCCTGATGATCGCCGGTCTTGCCTCTGGGATTCGAGTTGGGAAGATCCTCGATCGTGTAAGTATCAACCCTCCACGCAATAGAACTCGGTGGCTAATGACTCATTGTAGCTTCACAATAACACCCACACCATTCTGGGAACTGTAGTTGTTGTCTTACTACTCCTGCAGCCATTCATCGGGCTAACTCATCACTTCCAATTCCGCAAGACGCATGAACGCGGAGTCTGGACGCATATTCACGTGTGGTATGGACGTTGTCTGATCTTGTTGGGAATTATCAATGGGGGTCTTGGATTAAAGCTTGCGGCAAATACAACCGGAGGAGAGGCTGCGTACGGCGCGGTGGGAGGTTTCTTCGGTGTCGCCGTCCTAATTATGATGGTATTGTTTGAGATGAAGAAGCTTCCCAGGTGGACTCAATCGAAGGTGGCAACGCACCAAGAGATGGGAGAGAGAACAGAGTGACAAGTAACAGCATTTGCTTACCACCATATTGGCAGGAAAACACTGTTTGTTCGACTGCGCCCACTCTCTTCCGAGTCGTGGAATAACCCTGATTGCCTTCACTCTTCTTGACCGTGTCAGATATTGAATTCTAATCTTGGCTGGATTGTGTACCAACCAAATGATGGGTCAACTTTAAAATGAGAATTGGCAGAATGTACTTCTTCAATTATATTACCCGATTCAAGAGGGAGTATACATAACGTCCTTGGATGGAACTATCTAGTAGATAGAAAGAATCGCCTACCACCTCACTGTACATCGCAGTAGTCTTGGAGCAGCCGACTTTACTCTTTGAGAGCGGAGCAACCAAGAGCAAGAGTGCCTCCCTAGAAGCAATTGTAGCAAGAAATTCATACAATCATGATCACATCGAGTTGTATACAATGAACTCACCAACAGATTGGCCTCCGTGCAGCAATGAGGAGCCGAATCACAGGTCGAGGCCTCATAAGGGTCACCTAAGTCAAAATATAAGCATTTTTCCAAATGTACCAAGAGAATTAAGAAGCGGCTTACACAAAAGACCAATGGGTCCGACAATATTGGCGGCGTTAATGCCAAGATCCTCCAGGATAGGGTCCACGATGTGATCCAGAGGGGTAGTGAGGGAACCACAGCAAAGCAGAGATCCGACACACTCCGATGTCTCGGACTCATTATCTACCTTGTTGCCAGACAGAGCAGCAGCTGCCTCTTGGACTTTGGTCTCGTTGGCACTGCTGTTGACAACCATGGAGCCCTCGGAAGGACCAGCGAACACCATGGTGGCAACGGCGAGAGAGAGAATAGAGATAAGAGAGAAGTGCATTTTCAAATGATTGAAGGCTCAGATGAAAGGAAAGATAGGGTTTGAAGCTTTTAGAAAACATTTTAGGTGGATAGAATGTGAGTTGATGCCTTTCTCCATACGGGATCTTCCTGTCCTTTATAAGATTTTTCGTAGAGTCAACCTCGGCCATTGCAGACATGATCCTCGACTTGAAGCTTAGGAAGAAACCTCTTATCAGCGATTTCTTGAGCTTTAGCCATTAATAATTGAGATAGAATGCCCATAAGAAGTTTTTACCAAGAATGCATCTTGATACCCAACAGGGGATCTGCAAAGGACATTGTAGATAGCATTTGCCGGGACACTTGGAGATAACATTGAGACATGCAGACGTTCGGAAATGGCGAATATCATGCAGGCACAGGTATCGTCCACTGGGTGAATCCCATGTGGATCGATACATATATCAACCTTGCAGTGATGAATGGCAGAGATTCCAAGACTCTGGTTCGGCGAGCATTTAAGCGAGCTCATCTTCGCTGTCGATCATCGCCGGCCTGGGCTCCATCTTGTCGATCTCGTCAGTTTTGTCCCATGACCATGGTCTCAGAACTCATATCGGATCATCGATGGTTGGTGGGTCGATCACCATGAGTTCACTGAATCAATGGATCCCCTGTTCCTGATGGTGGGGAGGGCGTATTGTCCAGTGAGATCGACTCAAATGTGCCAAGGACAATGATGACCCACCGAGATGAGGAAGATCACTCAGTTGAACTACATACAAGTGATCGGTGTGACTGACTTCTCTCACAGCCACTGAGCGAACGAAGATCATGATCCAAGACAAGAAAAACAAATTTGGACGGTCATCTAACCATTGCTTATGCATCCAATTTGTCAAGAACGAGGGCATCGTACTGTTGGTGAAATATCCTTCACCCGACTGGTAGTGAGAAGTTTGAAAGCGCTGATTGCTTGCCCTTGATTCTAAAGACAAGAATTACCTTGGAAGAAGAACCTGATAATCGCCTCAATCGCCGCGCTAGCTGGCTGCCCGAATGCGAATTGTCTTCAAGGCTCTTGGAACTGGTATTGGTAATCCTCGTTGTCACTTAATGGATCTTCAGGACAATCTTTTACATAAAGCAAACCGATTTGCTGTATCCAAAGTACATTCCGATTGAAAATGCTCACGGAGGGAGACTGGACTCCTACTGGTTTAGCGATATCTCCTCGGAAAAATATTGAAGTTGTCTTCTCATTTGAAGTACAATCGGAAAAAAGGACTAATTTGCTTGAGTTCTGGAAACATTCCACAACTCAGTGTTCCTGTATCCAGTCATCTTCCCTCTCCTTGAGTAAGCCTCAAAATTGGGCTCTTGAGTCAAGCATGGAACCGGAGAACTCCGATGACAGGAGATCGAAATCAACAAAATCAGACTGGAGTTAACATATCTCCAATTTTCACGTTTTCGGAGCCGTGACTGACAAATTTATTAAACTTACTTGGAAGGTAAGGTTTAAGAAGGAAAAAAATGTATACTTCCACAACTGGCCCATTAGTTCGATCCCAGGGTAACACGTGATGTGGCGGTGCTCACCGCCGACCGCCACCAGCCACATTCTCGCGACACAAAAACTTCCCGCCGATAATCTTCACCCCACGCTCATTATCCCCCATCCACCGTTTGTCCTTTGCGTCGTCGGTGCATACCATTTTTTGACAATGGCTCCGATTTCTATCGCGGACCTCGTCGCCGCTTTGCCGGCTGAGGATGCTTGGGGCCCCGCCACCTCGGGCGACAACATGCTCGAGGGCGTTCCCTATGCTCCTTTCTCCAAGGGCGACAAGTTGGGCCGTATGGCCGACTGGACCGCTGAGTCCAAGGATCGTGCTGGTCAAGGTCGCCAGCAGTACAACCGCAACTTCAGAGGTAGGCCATCGACTTTGCACCGGACTTTTCTTTGTTCTTCGCCATCCCACCTGATGGTCAACACTGTTGAGAATGCGTATCTAATAAAATTTCCTTCAAATACAGATCAGCAGGTCTACGGTGCCGGTACTACCAGCCTGTTCACTATCCAGGCTGCCGAAGACGAGTCCTCTTTCTCCGTTGTCGACAACACTCGCACCTCTACCAAGCGTACTTTCGGCCGTGGCGGTGGCACCGTTTTCCGTGGCCGTGGTGGTCAGCGGGGTGGTCAGCTTCAGCGCGGTGGTGCCCGTGGTGGCTTCCAGCGTGCTGGTGGTGGCCGCGGCCAGGATCGCTTCTACGACAACCGTGGTGGCCGTGGCCGCGGCGGCCGTCGTTTCGGCTGGAAGGACTATGACAAGCCTCAGCGTACCCGCGAGCCTTCTGTCAACATTCGCCCTGAGTGGCACATGATTGAGGAGGTTGACTTCAACCGCCTGTCCAAGCTGAACTTGGAGGCTCCCGAGGGCGAGGACCTCGACTCTTACGGTTTCCTGCACTACTACGACCGCTCCTACGACAAGGCCCTCGACCAGTGAGCTATTACGCACTCTTTAAATG